>FNXX01000084.1:0-58746 GCA_900108845.1 Iljinskaea planisiliqua
ACCTTTGGTGTCACATCGGGTGAATTCCTGGGATACATCGTCACACGCCGAGGTATCGAAGCAAATCCGAAGAAGATCGCCGCCATACTCGAGCTCCCGTCCCCTAAGATCCCTCGCGAAGTGCAACGCCTAACCGGTCGCATCGCCGCCCTCAATCGTTTTATATCCCGGTCAACGGACAAATGCCTTCCGTTCTACCAGCTGCTGAAGGGAAACAAACGATTTGAATGGAACGAGGAATGCGAAGAAGCATTCAAAAAACTGAAGGAGTATATGGTGACACCACCAGTTTTGACCAAGCCGGAGGACGGCGATATCCTCTACCTTTACATTGCGGTTACCAGGTCGGAGGTAAGCGGCGTCCTTATACGGAAAGATCGAGGAGAGCAAAAACCAATCTTCTACGTCAACAAAACCCTCGACGACGCCGAAACAAGATAGCCCAACGCTGGAAAAGGTGGCCCTCGCCGTAGTCACATCGGCCCGGAAACTACGTCCTTACTTCCAGTCTCACTCCATCGTCGTCCTCACAAACCAACCGCTAAGAACGATCTTGCATAGTCCAAGCCATTCCGGCCGAATAGCAAAATGGGCAGTCGAACTGAGCGAGTACGACATTGACTACCGTAGCCGAACTAGCGCCAAATCCCAGGTACTTGCCGATTTCCTTATCGAACTATCCGAGGAACATGTCAACGACCTGCCTTTGGAAGATAGATGGACCCTACATGCCGATGGTTCATCCTCGAAGCACGGCTCGGGAGTCGGCATTCGCTTGGAGTCACCGACCAAGGAAATCATGGAGCAGTCATTCCGCCTCGCTTTCCCAGCTTCCAACAACGAAGCAGAGTATGAGGCCCTAATAGCCGAGCTACGTCAGGCACAAGCAATCGGAGTCCAGCATATCGATGCCTATTGCGATTCCCAGCTCGTCGCGCTGCAATATAGTGGGGAGTACGAAGCCAAAAACGAACGTATGGACGTCTACCTAAAAGTAGTCCAAGATCTCGCATCCGGGTTCAGATCATTCACTCTGACAAAAATACCGCGTGGAGACAACACTTCGGCAGACACCCTGGCAGCCCTCACCTCAACCTCGGACCAACGCCGAATTATACCGGTCGAGAGTATCGATTATCCCAGTATCGAACTTCCCCGGGGAATTGATGTTATAAATGAATCGAACTCCGACCTCGACAACACAACGAGCTCAGAGAATGGAGCGACGGATAATCAGTCCATTCAGGAAGACTGGCGAAGAGAAATCTTGGCCTATATCGAGACATGCGAGGCGTCTGACGATAAATGGTCGGCCAGAAGGCTAAAAGCAAGGGCAGCATGGTATGTATGCTTGGACAACAATCTATTCAGATGGAGCATGACAGGAGTACTACTAACATTCATCAACAACGAAGAAATCGAACGCGTAATGGCCGAAGTCCACGAAGGAGCTTGTGGCAATCATTCCGGTGGCTGATCCCTCACCCTCAAGATTAAGAAGCTCGGATACTACTGGCCAACGATGGAGGCTGATTGCACAAAATATGCGGCCAAATGCGAGAAATGTCAGCGACATGGCCAGATGATCAAATCTCCAACCGAGCTATTGACGACTTCGACCCCCCCCTTACCCGTTCATGCGCTGGGCAATGGACATCATCGGACCACTGCTGGCTTCCAGACAGAGTGGAAGCGGAATCCTATGCCTGAATTCTCGGTGCCGACGTACGCAGATTCCTCTGGAAGAACATCATATGCCGACACGGCTGCCATATGAAATCGTCACCGACAACGGATCACAGTTCATCTCGAAAGAAGTCGAAAGTTTCTGTGCCTGTTGGAAAATACGATTGAGCAAGTCAACACCGAGATACCCGCAGGGAAACGGACAGGCCGAAGCTACAAAAAAAACCATCATAGACGGCCTCAAGAAATGACTAGACGAGAAAAAAGGGATTTGGGCAGACGAGCTCGACGGAGTGCTGTGGTCTTACCGAACTACACCACACACATCAACTAGACAAACGCCATTCTCGTTATGTTACAGAATGGAAGCTTTGGCCCCTGCCGAAGCCAGCGTACCGACCCTGCGACGGACCTTACTCGTCAGTGAACCGACCACGAACGACGATATGATTAACGATCGGTTCGATCACTTGGAAGATGAGCGCAACCAATCCCTTCTACGCATTCGAAACTACCAGAATCAAGCAGCTCGCTATTACAACAGCAGATTCAAGGAACGACGCTCCGCCGAAGGCGACCTCGTCCTGCGTAAAGTTTTCGAAAACACAGCAGAATGGAAGGCAGACAAACTCGGCGCGAACTGGGATGGGCCATACCTCGTCTCAAAGATCGTCAAGCCCGGCGTCTACGAACTCACCACAATGACCGGTGACCCTATACCACACTCATGGAACTCGACAAATTTCAAGCAATACCACTACTAAGGAAGCCAGATCTTCAATACCGAGTCTGGTCACAAAAAGAAAAAAAAAAAAAAACTAAATGTACTGATGTACAACTTTATAAACGAACTACGGATTGGCTTGATCTCATATATGGGTACGTAGGCAGCCCCTGAAAAGGCACAGCTATAATCAATATATATCTTATTTCTCAGAAAAACCCATCTCGATCACTTATAGCTTACTCAACTGACCTACAATAAGGTTGCTAAACCGACCTACAAATAAAGCCCCAAGTCGGCCAAACCCACATCCCACTTTTTGGCCAGTCGTGCGGAAAACAACGTCCTCAACAGACATAAGTTTAAAAACTAAAATCCGGGGCCAGACCCACACCGATTTAGATTACTCGTGGAGGCCGAACAACCTCGCACCAAGATCGTAACCTAAATCGAAGGGATAAGCCGAGACACTTCTCGCACCCGTCTCTTTTCACATAAAGCATAACGACTTAAAAGTAAAAGGCCATACAAGATTGAAACTCAAAACACTTAGTCAAATATCAGATAAAGCCACTCGGGCAGGTACAAACAAGTCTGAAATAAAAATTACAAAAAAAAAAAGAGTTTTAAACATCACCAGATGTTGGAAGCAGGTCCGGCACCGACTCAACCAAAGTAGACCCTTCAATATTGGCCAAATTGGACCCATGCTGGTCCAATCCGGGAAGCGTTTCAGCCGATCTATCATTTGGGAAGCTGGAAGAATTCGGCTCCACATGCGGAACCGGGGAGATCACCAAGTCATCCTCCGTAAAAGGAGTTGCATCCAAAGCGTCGACCTTCGCAGTCCAGAGCTTCAGGTTAGCCTCGTGTTCTTCGATTCTTGAATCAGGAATCGGGATCCCCTCCGATTTGTACAGCCGAGAAATGTCGAGAATCCCCTGAATCTGATTCTCCACGAGAATCATCGGTTGAACTCGGGCCTGCTCCTTTAAATAACTTCTCGCTTTCTCAAAAACGAGACCGTATCTCGCCTTCAGCCTGCCTTCCACTCTCTCCTGTTCGCTCACAACGGCCTGAACCTGCGACCTCTTCAGCTTTCCGACCTCAAGCATAAAAATCTTGTCCTTCTCGTTCAGACGAGTCCTCAATGCTTCCTTGTCCACGATGGCCTTGTTAAGATTCTCGTCAGCTTGCGTAAGCCTTCTCTTCAACTCGTCAACCTCGCTGGTCAGAGCATTTCTCTCGGTCTCTAAGTTAAGGACTTTTAACTCAGCGCGACCCGCCTTCAGCTTTTCCGCTTCAACCTCTAAACGAACCGCAGCGACCTCCTCACCCTTCTTTTTCAATTTGCGATCGTATGACCGAACCATCTGATTAAAGCGAGACAAACCCTGAAAACAAGAAATACAGCGTCAATTAGGAATCTGAAGTCATAAACGAAACAAAAGGAAAAGTGAATGCAAAACCTTAACGAAGAAGTTAGCTCCCCGCTTGTAACCCTCCGATTCTTCAAGATCGTCAACTGGAGGAAGAGTGTGCAGTCCGCCCTTAAGTTTCCGAATGAACTCGGCACTTCCCACCTCGTCGTTCTCGATAGGGATCCCCTTATTGTAACGAAAGACGAAATCATGGGGACCCGCCAGGTCGATCTTCCGCCTTTTAAGAGGAACTTCCTCCGAGGAAACCTCAGGCAAAGTCGAAGCGGGAGCCGGCGCCGAAACAGGTTCGACCACAGGAGGAAGCACAGATGACTCGACCGGACGAGGAGCGTTGATTGGATCAAACACCAAAAGAGGAGGACCCCCGAATTGAGACAAGGAGACATCTGCAACTGGGTCCGGTAACTGGTCGACATCGATAAATAATCCAGATGCCGGAACCACGGCTTCCGCCGCAGCACTGACTGAACCCTCACCCTTCCTTTTCCTGTTTTCCTCTCTCGACTCGTCCGGTTGGACAGTAGAAGCGATAATCGACGGAGCAGAAGCCGAACCGATCTCTCCCCTTAGCCCAGATAGCCCAGGAGAAGCATCATCCGATGGATGTAGAGTCCGCTGAATCAGGTCGGCATAATTAGCGAGTTTCCTGGATACTTTCACCATTTTCTTTCCGGGAGGAGGAATTACAGGACGCGATGACGATGAAGCACCAGCAGCTACTATCAATTAAACACAAGTCATAGGCATAAATATTCGCAAAACCGAAAGGGAATAAGAATAGTCAAACTACACCTTCCTCGAATAGGGTGATTTAAGGCTTGCCGGACTCTCTCCCAAGTAAGGTCGCTCCACTGAATCTTCCCCTAACGACGAAGTCGATCGATATTCACCTTAAAATCAGCCGGCTCCTTCCCAAACTTGCGAACTGAAACAAAGAAAATACGAGTATATGGTCAGTTCGCAGATAACATCAACCGACGCCGGGCCATCCTTAAATCGAGGTCGGCTCGCTCTCTACCAGGTTTGGAGTTCCATATTGCCCGAAACTTGGCCCCGAGATCATGAACCGAAATACTATTGATCTTCACAAAAAAATAGTTCTCCTGCCAATCGTTGGCTTTACTCGGACGACCACCGAGAATGGCATACAGCGGTTTGATGTTGATATAAGAAGTTCCCGGAGTCTTACTCTCGTTGGAACAAAAGGAGGACATCGCCTCGAAAAATGGCAAGTCCACATCAATACCGGCCTCTCTACCCCAGAGGATTGCAGCGACCATATTTCCAATAGAAGCCGGAGTAAGTTGAGAGATTGCGATGTCACGAGCATCACAGTAGGAGGTGAGCAGCCGAGGCAACGGAAACCATAATTTTCCCTGCTTGAAGTACTGCTCGGATAAACAGAAATATCCGGCCGGGGTGCTCCAAGGACGCTCGCCACGGGAAGCAGTCCGTAGGCCGATCTCCGGAGGAAAGCCAAACGCAGGAATCATATTGCGGAGGTTCTGCACCCGGAGCAGCGAATCGTGACCTTCAGCATTCCTAATCGGTTGACGAGCTGTTCTCTTCGGAGATCCAGCGTGGGGTTGTCGGTGCGCTTCAGCAGACAAGGAGCCAGCCGACGTGCGAACCGGCAGTCTAGATGAACCAACTTTACGAGCAAGTAAGGGTCGATTATCCAACTCATCGCTCGTCTCTGTAGCCGAGATGGGAATGGTCGATAGAGGCATCGGAAAATGGCTCTGACTGCTGCCGCTACCTCCAATCTTTTTCCCAGGCCGAACGGACAAATCTTCCGCGGATGGACTACCCTCAACAGATCGGGACGAAGATTCAGGCGTGGTTTCGTCACTACCAAATCCGAACACCGATCCCCCGGATCCCGAAGATTCACTCGACTCGGCTCGAATCTTTCCCATGATAAAATAAAAATCTTCTGAACAGACTGTCAAGAACAGGTCGGCCGAGATCTCCAGAAACTTGCAGAAACCCAGAAAAGAAACCTCAAGAGCCGAAAAAATCAACAAACGACCAGAGAAAACTCAAGCGAAAAGCTACCAGCAAAGAAACGAGGAAAAGATAGGAAGTTCAAAACCAGAAAAGCGAAGAAGAACAGAACGAGAGAAAGGAAATAGATAGGGTTACCTTATGGGCAGCAGAAATGACAGAATAAAGGCAAGACGAGGGTATTTATAGAGAAAAACATATCGGTTACCGAGGCAATGACTATCATTACCTTAGGCGACTCTTCGGTGTACCCACCTAAGAAAATTCTAGAGCGACGCATGTCCCGCATGCACAAGTGTCACATCAATCAACTCAGAAGATCAATCGATTCTACCAGACCGACCTCTCTTTAAAACATTGTCTAGTTCGCCGAATACCTCAGGGGCTGTTGTTGGAGGTGGGTCTGAACGACCCTCGGTCAGGCCCGGTGAAATCGATTTCGTCCCATTAAGTGATAATATTCCGAATGGTGAAGTCGGACCCAGAATATAAGACGGATCCAGGGAGCTCCTCAAGCCCAATCATCGACGATGACCTGGGTGGCATACCTATCTCAACCCTCCAAACGTACCAATGTATAAAGAAGGAGCCCCACCTCAGGATGATGATCTCTGCGCCGACCTAGAAGCTGCGCCTGACTTAACTCATCGAGCGTACTGTTGGATAAAGAGAGAGACTTATCTCAAAATACTAATTCTCGAACCGACCCATCCGTATTTAATGAAGGTCCCAGATAGACCGGCGGGTAATGACCCGAGCCCATGAAGAAATAAGGAGAACAATTCGGCTATAAATAAGGAGGAAGAAAAGAAGAGAAGGGCATCTGTTTCAATAAACGAATATCACTTACCTCCATATTACTATTTCACTTTGTACTCACCTACACATCAACAATTACTACCTAAGGCACATCTACTATGAAGGATCTTTGTACCTTGACTATCCCTAAGAACCCGAGCACAACCCATGAACGAGTTTCTTTTACTCCAGCTCATACCCACGTTACACTTGAACCAATTAGCAGGAGGAGCAGACCAACGTTTTGGAGTGATGACAAATTTACTTTTACTACTACCAGTAAGCTCACTTATGAAGTCACTATTGACTGCTTGAACGTTAAACCAATGAGCTGCATCCTCTTTAATTTGATTCATCAAATCTAAAAGGCAAGTCCTTCTCCCCTCAAACACAAAACCATTTATATTCTTCCATAAATTCTACATAACCTAAGGAAAGCAACTTCTGATTTCTAAAGGTACACTAACGTTACTTGCCATTCTAAGTAAATAAGAGACATTGGAGAAAAGGGAATCTGATTCAAACCCGAATTCTGGTGAAGGAACATTAAGCAGAGCCCAGACTTGGCGAGCAACTTGACAGGAGAAAAGAACATGAAAAACATATTCCCCTTCATCACCGCAGAGCTGACAACGCGAATCCACGAGCAGACCCCTATGAACGAGAGAATCCACCAATGGCAGAGCACCACTCAATGCTTTCCACACAAAAACCTTGATTTTTGGATTAGTTTGAATGCTCCAAACTTTCTCCTTAAGAATGTTGACCGAGGGAAGCATGGAATTCACTATAATCAACTCTTTCCTTTAAACTTGGGAAGCCAGCCAGTAACCAGATTTGACTGAAAAATTCCCACTTTTGGTATGAATTCAAACCCAAAAGTCTTCTTTATTCACCACAGGCTGTGATCTGGTAATAAGGTCCACATCTTTTTGAAAAAAGAACTCGGATAAAATAGGAATGTTCCAACGATGAGTATGAACATCAATAAGATCCTTAACTCTTAAATCAATGTTTATGAAACCGTTCTTGATCAAAGGAACCTTCATAATACCACCATCCCCAACCCAGGGATCACACCAAACTTTCAAGGATTTCCATTGCCAACAACTTTTCGTAAACCTTTTGAAGAAGATCCCACCCATGTAAAATGCTTCACCAACCAAATGATGGATGATTGCCAAAAGTTGCATCCAAGATATTACCATTATCAAAGTAACGGCTTTTAATTACACGAGTGAACAGACTCTGTGGGTATTGAATAATTCTCCAAGCTTGCTTTGCTAAAAGCGCTTGATTAAAACACTCAAGATCCTTAACCCCCAATTTGATTAACAAAGCTTGTCCCAACTAATCCAGTGAATCTTCCTTCTGAATTCTTCTGAATCCCACCAGAAATTAGCCATAGCAGCAGTCAAGTTGGCACAAGTAGTTTTAGGTAATTTGAAACAAGACATAGCATATATAGGCATTGCTAAAGCTACCGTCTTTAAGAGAATCTGTTTACCCGCAGAGGATAGAAATCTATCGAACCAACCAGACATGTGAAAATTCATTTTATCTTTGATGTAATTGAGTAAAGCAATCTTAGATCCACTAAAACACTCTGGCAAACCAAGGTAGGTACCAGCCCCACCCGTATTAAAGATTCCAAAAGTTTGTTGAATCTCTACCCGGCTAGAAGGACTAACTTGATCACCAAAGGTAATAGAAGATTTCGAGAGATTGATTACCTGACCTGTTGCCCTTCCATAAACATCAAAGATATGTTTTAAACCTCTGCTGTGAGAACAGGAAGCACGGCAAAGAAAGTGGCTATCGTCGGCGAACAACAGATGATGAATGGATGGCCCATTATCTGAGAACTTTTCTCCATGGAGTGCTCCATTTCTTTCCGCCTGATTTAAGAGATGAGTCAAGCCTTCTGAACATAAGACAAATAGAAAAGGAGACAAGGGGTCTCCCTTTCTAAGGCCACAATGAGAAAAATCACACCCTATGGTTGATCATTAATGAGAACAGCATATGATACCGAGGAAACACAAAACATGACACAACCAATCCACCTTGGATGAAACCCCAATGCAGCCATCAAAGCCCTCAAATAATTCCATTCAATGCGATCAAAATCTTTGGACATATCAGACTTGATAGCCATGTAATTCTTCGAAAGATCATCCACCATCCTCAAGCTATGTATAATTTCATTAGCCACCAAAATGTTATCTGAAATTAATCGATCCGCCACAAACGCCGACTGATTTGGTGAGACCAATGCAGATAGAAGAGGCTTCAATCTACTTACAAGAATCTTGGAAATGATCTTGTACATAACAGAACATAAGCTTATTGGCCTCAGATTAGACATATGATCCGCATGGACAGTCTTTGGAATTAAACAAAGTAGAGTGTAGTTCCAATCTACTGGAAAAGTACCAGAGAGAAAGAAATTCTGAACTTCTTGAATGACTTGATTTCCAATGATCTCCAAATATTTTTGGAAAAAGAACCCAGTGAACCCATCTGCTCTTGGAACACTGGACGCTTTGTTTAAAAATACTGCATCCCTGATTTCCTCCTTCGAAATATCCATAACCAGATCGTCATTCATAGCAGAAGTCACCCTCGGTTGAAAGTATGAGAATAGTGCTTCAAAATTCTCAGCCTTCGAAGACTTGAACAGATTAGAGAAATAAGCTGATGCCACTGCTTCTTTAGAGGCCTCTGCTCGATAAATCACACCATTATCATCTATTAATTTGTCAATATGCTTCCGAGCACGATTAGCCTTGACAGATTCATGAAAGAATCTAGTATTTTTATCTCCAACAAAGAGCCATTTTTCACGAGATTTTTGCCACCAAAACCTTTCTTCTTTTTTTAGAGCAGAACACAATTCCTTTTTAAGACCATTGACACACCACTGGCGGGGATAACTTGAAGACTGCTCCTCTAAATCCAATTTCAGCTGAGCAATCTTGTCCAAGGAATTACTGTTAGAATTCTTCTTCCATAAGCTGAGAGCCTTACAACAACAACTTAGCTTGGAGGAGACAGTACTTCTTACAAAACTATTACCAGCAGTAATCGTTCCAGAACCCCAAGCTTCAATGATAGTTTCCTTGACCCGAGGCTTATTAAAAAGTCTTTGATCAAAACAAAAATTGCCCCTATAAGATTCCTTCGCTGCTACTAAACTGACAAGAACAGGACGATGATCCGAACCTCTTTTTTCCAGAAAAAGTTGATTCGCCAAAGGAAAACACTTGAACCAAGCAGCATTACCGAAGCTTCTATCTAGCTTACTCTGAATCCAAAGATTACTCCTCATTCCACCCCATGTGAAACTATTACCTTTGCTAGGAAATTCAGACATTCCACAAACTTCTAGCATCGATTTGAAGGACAAAAAAGAAGCATCAGAACGCCTTGGTCCCCCAATCTTTTCCCCATTGTGAATAATAGCATTGAAGTCTCCCATTAAACACCAACCTTCCTTTCTATCTACACCAAAACGCATTAATCTTTCCCACACCTGATCCCTCTCATTAATATATGGGTCCCCATAAACACACGTTAAGAAGAAGATAGTAGAACCAAGCTGTACAAGAAGGTCTATAATATTTTTATCCAAATATTTTACATCCACATCCACATTGTGTTTACAAAACAAAGCTAACCCTCCACTAAAACCCTTAGGATCCACGGTAATTACTTTTTTATACCCCAACCATTCTATTTCTACTATGCTTAGTTTCCATAAGAAACAAAATCTCAGGGAAATGCACATGACGCAATTCCTTGAGACGAGGAATTGTCAGGTCTTGAAACCGTCCCAAGCCCTGACAATTCCAGCTCAGAAGGGCCATTAAGCGTTGGACGGTCCCTCAAGTGGGACCGCCAAAGGAGGCTTAGGTTTAACAGCCCTGAAAGATAGCTCTTGCTCTTCCAAAGACTTTCTATTAACTAAGACATTCTCTTGATTCTCAACATCCATAGAAGCTTGTAATGATTTGACAATCTCGTTCTTCTTTCTGCGGCTTTTATAAGGATGCTTCCTTTGGTTCTTCTTAGACAAAACAATCCCGGATGAGCCTGCAACATCAATACCAGCGCTCACAATTGTTGGACCTGTTTGGAAAGTGAAGGAAGGAACCAAAGATTGGGAATCCAAATATTCAGATGGCTGATGGGTTGAGGAAAAATCCTGATGTATAGACCCAGCCGCATTAATAGCAGATGCCCTAAGCTTTTGGAACTCTCCTTGACCTTCTGACACCAGCGGAGCAGCAGAATGCTGTGGGTAGTCAAAGATAATTCATTTTCCTTTGTTGATATCGGAAGTAACCAAATGGGGAGGCTCTAAACGAAGAAACACCTTTTGACCCATCGGATAAATTCAACCAAGGACAACTTAGCCCGATCTTCTCTAATTAATCTCTCAGCACCCTCAACCGATGAAAGGAAAGTTCGCATCTCATCAAGTACTTCTTTGGTGATACACGGACGCCCAGTCTCTGGATTAATCCCAACTTGGGATTGTCGAAGAACGCCGAATAAAGGGTCAGACTCCAAAAGAAGATCAGAATCCAATCGTTCATTCGCCGCGGTTGAGCTTGGAGTACCAGAAGCTAGTTCTTGTTTCTTTTTTAGAAGCCACGGACAGTCTCTTGACGATGAGTGAGACGTTGGCAAGCAAAGCATCTTTTCTGAATTCTTTCATACTTGTAATATACTTCAGTGCACTCACCTTCCGAAAGATTCACCCTCTTGAATCTTCGAAGTGGTTTAGAGATATCAAATTTAACACAAACTCTCACCCAGTTTGAATTTGAGGCTTCTCAGGATCGAAAGCAACTTCAACTACTTGACCCGCAAAATTTCCAAGCGATGTGATAGCCTCCACTATGTAGTGATTAATCGGAATGTTCTTGATCTTAACCCAAATTAAAAAAACTGTAGATAATCCGGCGGAGGTGAATCAACCCATCTCTCCATAGCTAACGTCCATTCATTGAAGGATTGGACACCTTTCATCAAAATTCCATCCAAATCTTGTTGGTACTTGAAAAAGAATTGGAATTAGTCCTTAGTTAAAGCAACACCTCTAACACGATCGTAAAGTTGCCACTTCCTTGGCATATCCCGAATTAAATTTGACATCTTTTGGCACTCCGGATTCAACAACCTTCCAACCAAACTCATACGATTAACGCCATGAGAGCAGAACTGAGGCAAAGATGGCATATTATAGGGCTCATCATTTTCCTCTAGAGATAAACCCAGTAAGACTTTATCCAAAGCTGCCGACATAACACAGTAGCAGAAACGAAGCAGCTGAAAATATGAACAGAGGAAGAAACAATCGAAGAGAAGGGGAAGAACAGCCTTCGAAAGTAAGAACAAACCCTAGAAAATTCAAAGATTTGACTGAAAACTATGAATTTTTAGGTGATGGCAGCAGAGAAGCACATGTGGATTTCGATTACTAAGACCGAAGCTCTATTCTTATCAGTTTAAGAGACACTGAATGAGAAAAAAAATACTGAGCCCAATTAAAGGAGACTTTTATTTGTCAATCAATTCAAAAAAAAAATTATTGGAAAATTCTAATGAAAATAATAATATTAAATCAAATGAGTATGTCGGATAAAATATTTTTGAGTAGATTTCTCAAATATTTGAAATACCTACTTAATTAATTTTTTTTGGTTCTGAGATATTTGAAATGAGAACCCGGTTCGGTTTGAAAATTTCCATCCGGGTAATAATCCGAGGCTGATGATATGATATTTGACAGGTATTTTTTTAAAATATTTTTGAAGTTACAATTGCGAAACCACTTAAAGTTTTTACTTTTAAGGATATGTGAAAGGTGCAACCGCAAGATCAATGGTAGTGAGCGCAATTATATCCATCAATTGAAAATATTCATTCGTCTCAAATAATGTTCAGTCTCAACAAATAACAAAAATTCTACATCGATACAACATGAAAGAAAAAAACGGACAACGCAAAGAAAGTTCAAACGCGTTTAAACCGCTAAATCAAATCAGCAGTTTCCGTTTTTCTCATAATACAACATTCTTCAGACTATACTTGGAGGATCTCCAGCCCAGCTACAAGTGGCTCGTGACCACCGAGTTCTGATACAATCAACCAATGGTGCATGCTGTGCCGGTTTCGGCTGAGTTACTTCAGAGTCTTTCTCAGAGCTGCTGGGCATTGCACATGTCATGTACTCCTCTGGTGTCCATTTAGGAGGAACAGAGACGTTTAGTTTCGTGAGCCGTGGCCTTTGCATAGGAGCCGTCCCACCTTCCACAGCCATAGCTTGACCACCTCCGTTTATATCGGATTTGGCAATCCCATTGAAGTGATAAACATCAAACACTTTCTTTCCCATCATTCCTGATGAATCTTTGATCCCTCCCAAGTTTTTGTCTAACTCCAAGATCACTTGCCATAACTCGCTCCACACGATGAACCCCGTGGCGCAGATATCATTCATCTTCTCGGTTGGGAGTTTAATGTTTGTTTCCTGAACAACTTGGTGAAAGGCCTCCACGCTGATGAAACCTCCTCCTCCGCTTTGGTCTCTTGCATCGAAAGCTCTTCTTATCTGAGACTCTCTCAGCTCAAGTTCGTTTTCTTCTTGGACCGATGGATCGAGTGCAAACAGGACGGTGTAATGTGACTCGCTGCCAACAACCCATATTGGCCATTTGGGACATTTGAGATTCTGACCGACTTTGCAGAAATTGAGAGACTCGAGCAACGTCAGAAAGCCCACCTCCACATTCTTAGATATGCCTTTCAGAAACATGCCGCCTCCAAGATCCATCCTTCCATCAAACACATTAGGAACCGCTTCACCACACAACAGCAGGTTCACAATTTCCTAGTCAAAAAGGGGCACAGAGAAAAATCAGCGATACTAGCGGACAAACGAGAATAAGAAAACAAACTATAGATCAGACTGATCTCTGAAACATGTTTGTTCTATTACCTGGGAGGCATGTCCAAATGGTGCAGTTACCAGGGGGAGGTTTGGATCATCCCTGTCAGTTTGAACAGTATCCTGTTCATAAAAAAAAAATTATTCATTTACATTTGTAATAGACCCAAAAGGAACAAGGTGGAACCTTCGAGCTAACCTAAAGAATGGAAATGAATAATCTGCATAAAAAATCTAGCACAATGATCCAGTCTGCAACTTGATATTCTGACTCTGTTCTAAATCGTAGAACAGAGACTGAATCAAAGAATAATCTAGAAACCTAAAAAAACAAAAAAAAAACCTATAGATCACATACTCCATGACCAAAATGCTGATGTGGTATTTTTAATGAACTCTTAGCTAAACCTATCAGCTGAGACTTTTCTCTATATTATGTAAATTTTCTTTCTGGCTATAACCCAATAGTAAGGACCACATGACCAAATAATTCAAGTCGTTCCCTATTGCGTGAGTGAAATGTCAATTTAATCTTTAATCTATCATTCAGGTATCGCCTCTATGCATGTTATTAAACAAAATAGTAATAAGATCACGGTTGCGTCAATACCAGTCCACGGGAGAGTAAAGCAGATATTAGGAATAGCAAAGCACCCATGCGACTTTGGAAAGCAGTTATTGTGCCTTCTAGCTTATTAAGAGCACTGGATTGAGTTGTGAAGGTCTCAAATCTCAAGATCTTCTGCAAATCTGAAGCAGACTCAATGGGGAGCCCACCAACCACTACCTGCAAACAATAAATTAAGTCAGCAATATAAATAGTGAAGCAAAACTAATGCTTGCACCAAATATGGAAAACTTACTTACCTCATCTTTCTGATTAGTGTTGAGATCCTCAGAATTAGGGAAACTAGCTACTACAGCGCGCTTATTGTTTCCACACATAAATAGAATCTCACACATGCTTCTGACAAGGGCCCTGCAAAATCAAGAAAATACAATGACTGATGCTATGAAATAAACCAGGATGACTAAAATTCCTGAGAAAAATCACCTTGTTTTTGCTTCTTCTGGTACAGAAGAGAAAGAGTCTGATGCGACATAACGGTTTTTAGATAACGTCCTGACACCCAAACTCGGGGAAGCTTTACCTATGTCATCCGGAAAGTAAAGAAGGTATTTAAGAACAAATGCCTACACAGAAAATGGAACAGTCAGATTCAACTGTAAGAACGTTCACATGCTCCAGACAACCATCAACCACATTTAACACAGACAGCACATCAGAACAAGAGAATTACTTGTAGTGCTGCTAAAACACCGCAGGGCCCACCTTCATGCTGCACTAAGCCTATAGTAGTTTCAGGATCAGGGCTAAACCTATAAAAGAGTTGTGAAAACATTAGTTACATGACTAATATAAACAGATACATATATGGGAATAAAAGATTATTCATTTACTACATTCACCACATTTTGGAGAAAGTACTGAGAATCTAAGATACAAATGGAAATTTCCATTGAAGAAATATGTTACAATATGACATTCCTGACACGAACAAACTATGGACCACAATTATATCAAGATACCTACGAGAAGACAAAAAGTGTGGGAGAAAATAAGAGAGTAAGTTAACAGAGAAACATAACAGACAAAAAGGGTTCGATATTGATAAGAATCTCACATCGGATAGCAGAGTAACAAAACGAATGCCTAAAATGACATATAATGTACCCTTAATCTTAAATCTAGCTTTTCTGTTCAATACTACCCTAGGGTTTATAAGGTTTATAAGGCCTTAGTTCGGATGTAACTCGCATTCGTTAAATAGTCATTAACCTTATAAACCACAACTAATGATGAAAAAATCTTGTCTTCTCAGCTACATATCCATTTAGTATAAAATAGCAAAACCAACACCATGGCTTCTCTCCTTACTAAAAAAGGTCTATACTTTCTCAAACTCTCCAACTATATAAGATCAACTGCTTGAGGAAAAACTTCGAATACTACAAGCCAAAGAATCAACTTCGAATGTACACAACAATTGAATACCAAATACACTAATGCTAATCCAAAAGCACATAAATTTCACCGTAAAAAGCACACAAATTTTGAATCAATCCACGATGAAAAATCGTACCTTATGCCTTGATTAGTCCATTGCGCAAGTACACTTTTCGAAACCTCATTACCAAAGACCATTGTGAACAACTGATTAGATTCTTCCGGCGATAACTCCTTCCCGGAAGAACCACCACCGTCAGCGGATCCCAACTCTTTACCGCTCTTCACAATTTCGCTATTAGCCACCGTAATTGGCGAAGCCACAACTCGGGGCTTAGCTTGAGCAGGAGGGCTTTTAGGAAACATCATCATTCGTTTCTCCGCCGCAGCAGCCATGAGCTCCCGCTGCAACCGCCGGCTTTTTGCCTCCGGCGATTCACCGGCAGAACCATCGAGCTGAGATCCGGATCCAGTTTCTTCAATGGGTTTGCTCCGTTTCGGCTCCGGAGGATTGTATTGCATACTCATCTTAAGAGCCAATTTCAAATCCTCATCTTCTTGATGATCCGCCATTGACAAAACACCTCAATTTCGAGCTTGCCCGGATCTAAAGATCGCAAATTTTCGGACAAGAGAATCTGAGACTTGCGTTACGGCTTGGGCAACGGAAAAATCAAAAGAACAAATTTTGATGTCTCCGCAAGATCATATATGAAAGGATCAGATTTAGCGGAATCAGAGGAGAAAAACCCAATCCGAATCAATATATATAAGTCCCAAAAGGGATAATCATAATGGAATTTGTAAACCCATAGGAGGTGAAATTTTCCAATTTTGGTTGGGCAGAAGAATAAAGGCTTTTCTTTTGATTTCAACGATTTTTAGGGCAAAGAAACTCGACGATGAAAAGAATATGGGAACTTTAAATCAGCTTGTTTATCAAATATCATCTTTTCGATCCGTTTCACGAGTTTTTTTTTTCCTTTTTTTATTCATTGTAGTTTTTTTATATAAAAAAAAAAAAAATCATTCAGTGGTCAATTTTTGTTTTAGTCAATAGATTGCTCGGTTTTATGACCATACCAAAAAACTTAAAACTCGCGAAGAAGTAACCCCAGTCAAATTTGACTACATTTTTCATTTTGGTATAAATTGATTAGCATTTTTTTTAGTTTGCAGTACGCATATCATAGTCACAAAATTGAATTGAGAGAGTTATAATTATACAAATATGTGACTATCACCAAGAGATAATCAATCCAATCTTGAGATCAATTGCTGTAATCAAAATTCTTATAGAGCTAAATGGGGAAGATTTACTCGATTTTATAATATATATATTTTTTAAATATTATGAGTTATATGAATCAATTTTTTGGCTAATATAGAGTTGGTAAATGTTTTTAGATATCACTAACTGTAAAGTTTTGGTTGTAAGAGGTTGAAAAACATATAACCATAACCAAAAAAATATTCAATATAATACTTAAAATTATTATTTGTGACACAAAATATTTGTTTATGTGGATTAAGATCAATTATCTTCAAATCATGTAAAGTAGTAATTAGTAGCATCAATGACAATATGCAAGATTTTGACGTGGATAATTTTTGTAAATATTAGAATTTGGGTTATAAAATTTGAGCAATTTAATTGTATTGATGTTTTACAAAATGTTAATGAAGTTGCTTATTTATAAGCTATCATAGATCTATAAATCATCTGTATTCAATTTTTGTTTATCTTTCATGATTCTTAGTTCATCTCTTATATCATGCTTCTAATTGTTTAAATTCTCACAAAAAAAAGATGGTATTATTTTGGTGTTAGTTTTGTAGTTGTTGAAATCACACACGGAGTGATACAAAAATCCTATGAAAATGTTAACATGGAGTAGTTGTTGACGTGAATCATTGGATATTTAACCTGAATGAAAATATAAATTTTAGTTAATTTTCATAAAGAGACTAATGAAAAATAAAATATCTAATTTGGTAAAAACATGTTCTAGAAAAAACCGAAAAAACATTCTTATCGTAAAAGATATTATCCTAAAATATGAATCTATAATATAATATATATATATATATATATATATAAGTCATTTATCTGTTCAAAGATTACCAATTGAGAGAGAGGTTTAAGCAAATGTTTGACTTTCGAATAGAAAATAGCAAAACCAAACTACTTATAGATTTTGATGCATCGAGATTGTGTTGATGTCAGAGAAGTGTGATAGATTGATTAGTTGATGTCGGTTATTATTCATGATGTATACTTGAAGCGACGTAAATCTGATTAGACTGAAATTACAAATTATTTAAAAGATCTTGTATTTTTAGTGGCATGAAGTCATAGTAAATCAGGTTTTGCGAGAATTAGCATTAGCATATTAACAACTTGAATAATAAAAGGAAAAAAATCAGAAAATAAATCATTTTGTAAGATTACTTTAAAATTTTTTACAATGTTTTATATAAATATTGATATCAATGTGGTGTTTTTGCTGTCCAATGTTACTAATATATAAAACAATGTATTTGATTAATCTCTTAATTAAATTTGTTGGTTTATAAGTAGATTATTATAGCAAAGATGATTTGGAAGTTCAGTTACTTTTATGAACCTGATGCATCATTAAATTTCATATTGGTTGATGATAAAGTTATATAGTACATGTTATTACTATGAGATTTTTTAATAACACAAATATCGAATTTCATTGGTGTTGGTGTCTTTCTACATTCTTTAATTGTTAAATATTCATAGTTATTTCAACACATTGTAAAATAATGTTTATATTGTATATGGTTTTGTGAATTATATATATATATATATATATATATATATATATATATATATATATATATATATATATATATATATATAGTGAAGATTACATGTCTTTTTCAAAATGATAAAATATAAAGTATATTGCCAAAATATTATATTTATGCTCAGTTGGTTTAAGGTGATTGAATGATTTTGATTATGTCTGTTGTGGAAAAGTTTAACCCGACAATGTACAAATTTAAAATTCAGTGGAAATTATCAATTTTTTGTGAAAGTTCATTCCAAAGAATTTAGTAACTATTGATGAAAGAAAATGTGATTTGTTTAGTCTTACTTCTTTTTGTTAGTGTGTATATCACTTCTTTTTATGAATCTCATTTTTGTGTATATTTTGTTATAAATAGATCTAATTTATTATTTAATTTTTGAATTTTATCAGATTTAATAGGTCTTATTATGAATGTTGGAAAATTATGGATTGCAGTTAAGAAGATATATAGTTATAACTTTAAAATAAAAACATACATTATTAATTTTGTACTGTGTTATTATTGTTTGTTTTTTATTGATTAAAATTTATGAATTTATTAATAAATAAATAGGAGTACTTTTTTTTTTTTGCAAACTGAATATGAAAAAAATATCTTTAGATATTTAACTTATTGTGCTCATAACATCATTATTTTTGTAATATAAAATTTTGCAAGAATCATATACTTTACTGGTGCTTAAGTAGCGACGACAACTTTCAACTCTAATTATATTTCATAAAAGCATTTCTTATTTTAAACTTTAACAGATGTAATATATGATTTTAGAAACTAAAGATGCCGATGATTTTTCTAGGTTTTTATATTTTGGTTTTGTCGTGTTTTGTCTATTTTATTTTATAACATGTGTTTATTTACCTATATATTATCTTATTTTTGGGATTTACTACATTATGATTTTTTACCTTTACCTTAAAAACTCATAGCAAGTGGCAGGTGTCAAGCACAATATTATTGATGAAGTATAAAATATAGATTGTATCTCTCTTGTAATTATGTGTCCTCATGGCCAATTATTTGTGTTATTATCATTGGTCCAATTGGACGGTGATAGACCGTATGAGACGAAAGTCGAAATGAAATGATAGACATAGGAATGGTTTATTATCGCTTGAAGATGAAGAATCGACATGGATGGTCATCGTTCTGGCAAATTAATCATACTATTTTCATGTTTCCATTGGTGGTACAAGTTAGGTTTTAACTAATTCTCGATCCGATAGAACCATAGTTAGAGTTGGATTTTATTTTTTAATGGATTAAATAGCTTACTTTATTTACCAAAAAGTTCCTGACATGGATCAATAAAAGGGGATTCAAGTGTCAATGTTAGAGAGCCCCTCTTGATCTATTATATATTATATTTGAATAATGTATGTACATTAAAATAAGCATTTATAATTTTTTATTTTATGTTTTTTATATGGTTCAGGGATTAGAACAACTTGTAAGTGTTCCCGAGTTTTATGAGATTCTAATCCGAGAAGTGATTAATTTAGGTACGTGATTTCGACATATGATTACATCAAAAAATAATTAAATAAGTTATTTGGAAGACTTATAATCATTTTCTTTATTGATTTTTGAAAATAATTAGGGATTGGTCTGCATTACCCGCAGATGATACAACTATATTTTTTGAATAAAAATTGGTCATATAATTAATTTTTTTTAAAAAAAATTATATTTTATAAAAATAGAGATAATATAAGTTATATATATATATATATATGTGGGTGCTATTATTTTTATGGTAACCATAATTTTAGTATTTTATTGTATAAAGATTGTTATATGCAATTTATTTTTATATACCGTGATTTATTTTTATACATATGTTTTCTTATTTCATATGAAATGTGATAAATTTTTTTATTAACATTAGTATGTATATGTAAAAATATTATGTTTTTTTTAATATATAAAAATGATGATATATTTTCAATTATATATACTTTTATATTTTTTCTTAACAAATAGATCATTTTTCATCGCAAAATTAAGGAGGTTTTGTTATATTTAGTATGATAAGATAATTTTTTCATAGCTACGCACTAGTTGCTTTAATATAAATATTTTTGACATTTTTGATATGAATGTATGTTGGTAATATGTCTTGTAATGTAATATTTTCTATCAATGGAAGCTTAAAAATATATTAATTTGAGGCTGTTTGGTTTGCTCGTTAGCCTATTATCCCTATGAAATTTAGTTTATGAGTTTATGGTAGTTCATCGAAACGTATTGAATATTTTTATATAGTTTAGCTTTACGGTAATAATTTTTTATCTACATAGTGTTTCTGTAGTATTTCAAATGTGTATATTTCACATCTTCTTTTTACTGTTAAAATTTGAGAGAATTACTATACTAACATTAAAATGTAGTATAATTACTAATTTAACATCTTCAAAATCAAGTTTACTAATATAACATTAATCTACTGTACAAAAGACATAATAACCAAGATTTTTAAACTATTTACAGATATACCATATGTCATTATAATTATATTTTAAATGCTATTATAAAAAAATTATTTTTTTTATTGTCATCACCAAAATAAAAAGAAAACAAATTCACAAAATAATAATAAAAACTCTAATTAATGAAAAGTATTAAATATTTTATGTGAAAATAAAGAATTTTTTTTTTCCAACATTTTAGAAAAACAAAATTTTTAAGTTAAATCCCTTTCGAAAATAAGGGAATACAATTTTTTTTTAAAATTTTTTTATATATATTTAAATTATTTTAAGATTACAGAACACAAATTATTAAAAAAAATTTGATTTAAAATTTTTAAAATAAGAGAAATGAATTATAACAAATTTTTAATTACCTACAATTATTTTTAATTATTTTAAAGATTACAAAACATAAATTTATTAATAAAAAATTTGATTTAAAATTTTAAAATAAGAAAAATAATTAAAAAGAATATTTAATTTACCTACAATTAAGGAATCTTTTGTACAAAAGACATAATAACCATGATTTTTAAACTATTTACAGATATATCATATGCCATTATAAATATAATTTAAATGCTATTATAAAAAAAATTATTGTCATCACCAAAATAAAAAGGAAACAAATCTCACAAAATAATAATAAAAAACCCTAATTAATGGGAAAAGTATTAAATATTTTATGTGAAAAACTGTCATATTTAATTTAAAGGATTAATAGATGATATACAAAGAATTTGAAGAGATAAATTTTCAGTTACAATGAACTTGAGATAATTAAGGCTGTAAAAAAAACGATTAAAAGATATGGAATAAGATTAAAACATGTAAAAGTTTTTAAAACATATGGTTTTATTCAATAATACCTACAACATTAAACGAATTTGTATCTTTTTCTCAGATAAATGATGGGTTATGCAGAATTTTTAATGTACTGATGTAGCATGATTTTAGAGAAATTTTCTCTGATGTGGCTAACATTAATTATGTAATTCTAATAAAATCTGATAACAATATCTATTAGATTTTTTACATTTTTATAACTAATAATTAAACAATTTTTAGTTTAAAAATTTTCCATGCAACTAAAACTGGCAAAAAACATTGTTTACAATTTCATATGTTTTTTTTCTTCCTAGAATAGACATTTGTTCTTACTGCTGTAAGGTTTGACAGCTTTGGGAAAGAAATGAGACATCGATGATTTGTTGGGCATGCAAGTCTCGTTGGAACCAATGACGAAGTAAGTAGCTGTGAATGTGTTGGACCTATATATCATCACATCTCCATTGAAACGTAACTGTTTGTTTTTGCTTATTAGAGCAGCATTTCCAAATTCATAACAAATGTCTACGAAATTCTTTATCTGTGACCATTGACACATTACCATGCTCCACATCATTAGATCTCACTTTGGCATGTTTATCAAACCAATCAAAACTCTTCACTAAGTAAAGCGTGGTAATATAACATCAGCGTTGATCTTTTCATATTTTACAAGTGAGATTCCTTGTATTTTTCCATTTTCAATATTCAATCTCTCAAGTTGAAGTATATATCATTTACCATCTAGAAATAAAAGAACTGAAGCAAAACATATGAACGAAACCATAAATCAGATTTATGGGAGAATGTTGGGAAATAAAAGACTGACCAACAAACCAAACTACCTTGAAGGTTTTGTTGGTGGCTACAATCGGCACCTCTGCATTCTCATCTCTTTTTGCAACCGATAAGACATAATTCAGAGGCAGTTCTCTCACCTTTGACCTCCCAAAAATTACTAAAAACTTGCAAGAATAAATAGCTATTAATCTGCCCGTTCCCCAATTTCTCTTCTATATTGGATGCTTGAGTTATGACAGATTGAATCCCCTGATCACATATTTGTGACTTGGTCAAAGAATATAGATAAAAATCTACATGATTTATTAATGATCTCCATAAGAAACTTTAAGAAACAGTTACACACATTAGTAAACTACAATTCAATCAAAAATAATAGAAGAGTATGAAGTTGAAAATTGAAGGATCATATCTTCATCGTATACCCAACAAATTGTTTACACAATTTCAAGATGCAAAAATCCAAATCTTTTCCAAAGATCAAATTATTTTGCAAAAATTGAGAGAGGGAAGAGTCACATACAAAATTATTGACATATCCACCTATCTGTTCACTCTTTGTCTACCTTCTATTGCCTTATTCATTCGTGGCTCTGCAAGTGGAGGGTGAGTTGAAAATATTAAAATTGAAAACCTAAAACAAACACAAAGATGAGCACAGAAGCAGAAAAGAAGCTGACTGATTTTAATTGTCTCTGGACTCTGGTCTTACCCACGACGAAGTCTGAATAGCCAATTTTTTTTTATTCTCCTTGAAGATTTCAGGTATGCAACTATGGTTAAGTTTCTCCCTGAAGATCAAGTTTGTTTTTCTCTGAAAATTTTGGGTATTTGTCGAAGTTTTTTTGGGATTTCCGAAGAGGTGTTAGTTTGCAGGGATTAATATTCTGTTTATCCCAAGCAGGTGAGGGAGAGGAAGTGATAAAACTTTAGTATTTGGATTAAATATGTATGATTTTCAGGATTGGAAGGAAATCGAAAGGAAGAGTCGAAGATGATGGAATAATGAGAATTTTGTTGTGAATGTTGATTCAGGATGCAGATGTGGTGAATTGGCCTAGATTTCATTTTCTGAAAATAGATGCAGATGTGGTGAAGATTATTAAATCAATATATATGTCAGATTTTGATTTGAGAACCTTATAAATCGAAGAGAAAAAACAAAAGGAGTAGAAAAAGGGTGATATCTTACATGTGATCGGTCGGATTGCTTTACCCTAGAAGGTGTATTAGAGACTGGAAATCAATCTGTATGTATAACTGCAATAGAGTTAATGACATTGAATACATGAGTTATCCGATGGGTGCTAAGAAGTGAGAGACTGGTAAACCGTAGGAGATGAGAAGATATTGAAAGGGTAAAGATTCTGAAAGATTTTTGGCAACGGTTTCATATATTAGCAGATTAGCAGAAGGCGAAGGGATACTGCATACGAAAGAGAAGGCGGAGAATAAGCCTAAGAGAATTTTGCTGACATGACATCATTTTAGAGCAGTTTGTTTTAGATTTTAAGTTTTTTTAATCTCGAGATAGTAAATGATTTAAAAAAAAAAAAAAATTTATGAGTTTTTTTGTGAAGCACTTGATAATGATGTGGATGATCTGAAAATGTATAACTTCTTTGCTAAAAAAATAAGCTGATGTGACACAATTCTAAGAGAATTTTTCTAGCTGATGTGTACACTCTATGGAGCCTCAAATAATCCCTTTTATTAGTATAGATTGTGTATGAAGAAAGAAATAATTTTTAATATATAAACTTTAATGTTATTTTCTGTTTCAAAATTATATATCTGTACCATATGGTTATTTTTCTTAATTAAAAATAATATTCCATTGTTATTCATGTGTATAAGAATTTCAATACAATATTATTTAATTGTATCAAATCTTAAGTTGAATATCTTAGGTGTAATTTTAAGATACTAAATATTTGTATTGTTAAAATTAAAAATTTCAAAATTTATATTAAATTTTTTGAATGGATTGTGATATGATTTAAATCAATTTATTGATTTTGGTTGATATACATGATTAAAAAATACAAAGTAAAAAAATATAATGATGAAAATACAAAGCTTGATTGGTAGAGTATTATGTTTTTTATGAGCCAATCAACTTTTGTAAATAAAACATTTAGGAAAGCATTAGAAGTTGTTAATGCTCTACAAATGGTTTTCTCCTCTATGCTTTCATATAAAGCTTTTTGTAGAGCATTCACTATTTAAATTTTAAAAAATTTTAAAAAATTTATATATGATTAATTTATTTATTAAATAGTATCAAAAATTATGTTTATATCCAAATATAAATTTTATACTTTTAGAACAAATATTTATCATTACATTATTGTTACTATATTATAAGAAAAAAGTAAATAAAAAGTTTTTAAAAGAGTAAAATAAATTATTATGATAATTATATTGCAGTTATAAATATAGATATATAAGAAATTGAAATATATATATATATAATGCATATAAATAAGTGTATTAAATATATTTTAAGAAGTTATATATAATTATTCACAGTTTTACCAATCACTTAAAAAGTATACACTGATCAGAACATACAGCTTCAACAACATACTACTTCAACTTCTTACTGCTACTGTTTTACTATCAGGTATACCATTCATGTTCAGAATATGAGAATGTAAGTAGAGAAGTTTTCAATGATCTCTCAGCGAAGTTCACTCTACTTTTTATTAAAAAAAACAAATTTTATTAATATAATAAAATGCTATAGAACTTTTTAAAAGTTAAAGGTGGAGTGTCTTTGACGAGGAGGTGATTGTAAATGATGAATAATCCTGATGATTTTGTAAATGGAGTTTCATCTATCTATTTCTTATGATTGCGTCAATTATTACAGATACCTATAAACATATCAAAATACTTACAATTGCAAATTTTCACTGTAAAAAAAAAAAAAAATCTTGCCATCACATCCAATCAAAGAAAATTGTTTAATTCATGCACAATTAATAGTCTAACAACCACACATCTATGTGCATTTTCTTCTTCACAAGATGCACCAGTTTTTGTGCGTTCAATCATTCAACAAAACGCTTCATATGTTTATTAAACTATGTAACTAATTTTGCAATGATCGCATTAATCATTCGTAATAATGAGTACTTTCTTACTTCTATAAAAACAACTAAATAACTCTTGTTATAACGTCAATAAAAACATTGTTTAACTTATGCACAATTAATATCCTAACAACCATACATCTATATGCATTTCATTTTTCACAAGATGCACCAGTTTTGTGCATTTGATTCTTTATCGAAACTCTTCATATGTTTGTTAAACTATTTAGTTAATTATGCAATGATCACATCAATCATTGGTAATAACGAATACTTCTTTGCTTCTACAAAAACACTATTAATAATTTTGGCACAATTGATGATGTCTATGTTATACATTTCTCATAGACAATAACATTTTGTTTATTTTTTTCTCATCGACGCTTCTGTCAAAATACTTGACTGTATGATGGTATCTTTTCTGATATAAGACTCGGTGGTGAACTTATATCTTGGGACGTGTGATGGTTCCGGCTAGTTGGCGTTCGCTTCTCACTTCCGGATTAAGTTGGTCGCTGGTGATAAGATCCTGACGCGATGGTGATCACTTCTCTCGCGTGAGGACGTTCAGATGGACGGTTGGTGAAATGAATACACGACACAGAGATGAGGTGAGCCTCTGATATGGTGCTAGCCTCACTTGAGTGATTCGCTCACACAAGCAAGAAAACTCGAGATTCTCCCTCGAAAACACTAAGGAAAAGTGCAGTTCTTTATTGATATCGGTGTAGAAAGGTGGCTACAAAGCTGCATAGGGGACTTTATTAAATAGTCATTAAGCTGGAACCTACTAGGGTTCGACACAAAAACAACGAAACAAGGACTCAAAACAACAGGACTTGTGAAATAAAACTACAAAGCGTTTAAAAGAGCATAACAAAGCTCATCGTTGTTATCCAGACTCAAATAAGGAAATTAGACTCGACGCGGAAATTTCAAAGAAACTAAGGACTTGTTGATCACAGGAGCTTGGGTGAAGTCGAGGTTGCTTCTGCCTGCAAAAGAACATAATAATTGAACCACTTACCTTGGGTAGTACTTGGTTGGGTCATGGTGTGCGGATGGTCGTACTTCAGGTGTTCGAGTATCACGTCAGGCTCCATGGTGCTCTCTTCGCTTCCCTGGTTGAGTATGCTTTTGGGTCTGGTGTGGTTCAAGCTGAGCTGCCTGAATTCCACAAGAAGATCCATGTCTGGTGCGGCGCGGTCCTTGGAGGTTCTCTCGTCCATTTCTTGTCCTGTCCGTTCTTGAGGCGATCCGGCTTGGTCGTTCACCTTAGGGGGATGGTTTGGCCGAGAGATAACAAGATTCAGCTCGTTTGGTCGACTGTTGTTTTCGGGCCCTCCTGGCCGGCTGGGTATGGCCAACATGTCCTCTTCACGTTCTGCTTGTCCTTGGGGTAAAATGGCTCGTTCGTTCGTCTTGGGGAGGTGACTTGGTCGAGGAAGGGTAAAGCTCTGCTCGCGTGGTCGGTAGCTGAACTTGAGGTCGCCTGGCTGGTCCGCGGGTCTGGTCGAGGAACTATGGGCTGTACCGATTGGGTCGTGTGGACCGAGTGAGTTAACGTAGGCTTGGACGGCTGAGTTGAACCTTCTCTGGAGTTTCTTTGACTTGGATCGGGTCATGGGGCCTTCTAAGACCATGGGTACTTGGCTTGGCTCAGGTTCCGGGTTGAGGTCCTCATCATTCCCTCCCTCTTCAAGAGGTTTTGTCCTCAAAACTGTTTCCCCTGCATCATAGGGAGCTAAGTCAGCTACGTTGAAAGTGTGGGAGATGTTAAACTCACCTGGTAGATCGAGGCGGTAGGCGTTTTCATTGATCTTGGATAGAACTTTGAATGGGCCGTCTCCGCGAGGTGCTAACTTAGAGGCCCGTTGCGTGGGGAACCTCTCATGCCTCATGTGTAGCCAAACCCACTCGCCCGATTCAAAGGTTAGCTGCTTCCTTCCTTTGTCAGCATTTCTCTTGTATTCCTCAGTCTTCTTCTCAATGTTGGCTTTAGCTGTTTCATGTAGCTTCCTGATGAACTCTCCTCGCTTAGCCCCGTCTTCGTTAACCTGTTCAACTTGGGGAATAGGAACCAAATCTAAAGGGGACAGGGGGTTAATTCCATATACAATCTCGAATGGGGAGAGTTTTGTAGCAGAATGGCGCACACGATTGTATGCAAATTCTATGAACGAAATGCAATCGAGCCATGTATTCATGTTACGACCTAAAGTAGCCCTGAGTAAGGTAGATAGAGTATGGTTTACCACTTCGGTCTGTCCATCCGTTTGGGGATGACAGGTGGTGGAGAAAAGAAGCTTAGTTCCTAGCTTCTTCCACACGGTTCTCCAGAAGTGGCTCAGGAACTTTGTGTCCCGGTCAGAAACGATCGTCCTTGGTATCCCATGTAGGCACACAACCTCCTTGAAGAACAAGTTTGCGATTTGTGTCGCATCATTGGACTTCTCACACGGGATGAAGTGGGCCATCTTGGAGAACCGGTCGACAACTACAAAGATTGAATCCTTGTGGCGGATCTTGTGTAACCCTAGGACAAAATCCCTAGAGATATCCTCCCAAGGAGCGTTAGGGATAGGTAATGGCAAGTAAAGACCGTGTGGATGTAACCTGGATTTGGCTTTGTTGCATTAAACACATCGAGCGCAGAACCGTTCCACGTCTTTCTTAAGGTGCGGCCAGTAGAAGTGGTCTGTTACCACAGCTAGAGTCTTGTTAACACCGAAATGGCCCATGAGTCCTCCTGCATGACCCTCACTTAGCACTAACTCCCTCATTGACCCCTGCGGTATGCACAAACATTTATCTCTAAATAAGAATCCATCTTGAAGATAGAAAGAAGAATAACTCCCCTTTCCGCAGTTGGCATAGATCTCTCCGAATTCGGGGTCGTCTTTGTAGAGGCCTTTGATGTGTTCTAACCTAAGAACTTTGGCCTCCATGGTTGCAATGAGGGCATGTCTCCAAGACAGGGCGTCAGCAACTACGTTCTCCTTCCTTTTTTTTTTACTTGATCACGTACGGGAAGGTCTCCACGTACTCTAGCCACTTTGCATGTCTCCTCTTAAACGATGTTTGCCCTCTTAGGTGTTTCAAGGTCTTGTGGTCCGTGTGAATGATGAACTCCTTGGACAGGAGATAATGTTGCAACGTTTCCAAGGCTCGGACGAGAGCGTATAGCTCCTTATCATATGTGGGGTAATTAAGGGTGGCTCCACTTAGTTTCTCACTGAAAAAGGCCACCGGCTTCTTCCTCTGGTGTAGCACCGCTCCGATTCCTAGGCCGGAGGTATCACATTCTACCTCGAACATTTCTTCAAAATCTGGGAAAGCAAGCACGGGTGCTGGGGTTAGATGTTCCTTAAGGGTTTGGAAGGCGGCGTCTTGACTTGGACCCCACGAGAAGGGGGAGTGCTTCTTGATGACAGCCGTGAGGGGTGCCGCTATGGTGCTGAAGTCTCGCACGAACCGGCGGTAAAAGCTGGCTAGACCGTGGAAGCTGCGAACTTGTCCAATGGTCGTCGGCGTGAGCCACTCTTGTATGGCCTTGATTTTCTCTTCATCGACTTTGAGACCATGTTTGCTCACTACAAAGCCTAAGGTAATGAGCTGGTCAGTACAAAAGATGCACTTCTTTAGGTTGGCATAAAGGCCATCCTTCCGAAGTGTTTTAAGCACAAGTTCTAGGTGTCCTAAATGATCAGTAAACGAACGGCTATAGATCAATATGTCGTCAAAGTAGACTACCACAAATTTTCTTATAAAGGAACGAAGAACCTGGTTCATGAGTCGTATGAAGGTGCTAGGGGCATTGGTGAGGCCGAAGGGCACCATAAGCCACTCGTAGAGGCCTTGCTTTGTTTTTAAAGCCGTTTTCCACTCATCTCCTTCTTTCATTCGCACCTGGTGATATCAACTCTTGAGGTCTATCTTGGAGAAGATGGTAGCCCCACTCAGCTCGTCCAACATGTCGGTACTTGATAGTGATGTTGTTGATGGCACGGCAGTCCACGCACATCCTCCAGGTTCCGTATTTCTTTCGCACAAGTAGCACTGGTACGGCGCAGGGGCTGAGGCTGAGGCTTTCTTGGATGTATCCCTTGTCCATTAGGTCCTGTATTTGGCTTTCCAATTCTTTGCTCTCCTGCGGGTTCATCCTGTAAGCCGGCTTGTTGGGGAGCGCAGAGCCTGGTACGAGGTCAATTTGATGTTCAATCCCCTGGATGGGAGGTAGTCCTGGTGGTACTTCTTCAGGGAATATGTCCTTGTACTTGCTCAAGATGGTATTTACTTCGGTTGGGAGTTCCACCTCTATGTGGTCTGTGCTAAGACACTCTTTGTAGATCATTAGTAACATAGTGCCCTTGGCACTCATAACACGGTTCAATCCACCAGAAGTAATATAAAGGCTAGGTTTTCTTACCTTGGCCTCATGATTCATTTTAGATTGTAATTCATGCACCTCGGATGGGCTTAGAGGCACAAGGTTTTACTTCCGGTCATTGAAGGTAAATGAGTAGAAGTTGGTCCGGCCGTCATGTATTGTGGCTCGGTCAAACTGCCACGGTCGCCTTAGCAAGAGATGTCCCGCTTGCATTGGTAAGATATCACATATAACCTGATCCTTGTACTTGCCAACGCTAAAGGGTATGGTGACTTGCTTGGTGACTTTGAGTTCGGTGGTGTTGTTGAGCCACTGAAGCTTTTACGGCCTCGGATGCTTCATCTTCTCGAAACCTAGCTTGTCTACCATATACTTACTAGCAACGTTACCACAGGAACCACCATCGATTACCAAATTACATACCTTATCTAGGATGGTACATCGCGTGTGGAACAAGTTCTCCCTTTGGACTGTCGCCTCGGGTTGGACTAACACCCTTAGTACTCATCGCGTGACTAGTAGTTCTCCCGTGTCTGGATACTCTACTTCTTACTCTGACTCGTTTGCCTATACATCCAGTTCTTCCTGTGACTCGTAACCTCCATTAGCCGTGATGATCATGACTCGCTGGTTTGGGCATTCCCGAGCATAATGTCCCCTGCCTTGGCATTTAAATCAAACCACGTCACGTGTCCTAGCGGGTGCAGGGTTAGACGACTTACCAGGTTCAAATCGTGATGGTTTGGTCGTCTCAGTGGGCTTGCCGTTGAATCGAGATTCTACCTCAGGGTCTTTCCCTTTGTCAAAGGACCGGGAGTTGCTTGGTGGCCACGGTTGGTTGACCTTTGCACGTTGGGATAAGGACGTCTTGCGTTTAATCTGCTGCTCTACTTGCACGGCTAGGTGTAATAGCTCATGCATCCCATGGTACTTGGTCCGCTCCACCTTCCGAGAGATCCGTTCTTGTAGCCCATCAACGAACTGAGCCATCAAGGCCTCCTCCGACTCCTCCAGCTCCAAGGCGTTCATGAGTTTCTCAAACTCTTCAAAGTACTCGTCTACACTCCGGGTTCTCTGAGAAAGCTTTCGAAAACGTTTCTGCAAGTCTCGGTGATAGTGTTCAGGGACATACCTCAATCTAAGGAGATACTTCATATCGGCCCAGTTTTGGATAGGCCCGAACATTTGTCTCCTCCTGTCGGCTATAGTCCTGTCCCACCATGAGAGTGCATTCTCGGTCAGCTGGGCCGCAGCAACTGTGACTCTCTTTTGATCGTTGTACCCATAGCATTCAAAGATATACTCCAAACGCTTCTCCCCGTCCAAGTAAACTTCAAGGTTGGACTTACCTGCAAAAGTAGGAGGGGTTAGTTTAATCTCACGGTTTACCTCTCTTTGGTCTCCGGCTCGTGGTCGGTTCCCTTGATGGGGATCACACCTCCTTTGGTTGCGTTGCCTAAGAGGATCCTCTCGTGCATCCTCCGTCTCGGATTGACTCCCCTCACCGGAGTCTTCTAGCTCATCATCATCTTGATTCCGTTCTCCTCTCCTAGCTTGGAACCGGCGTTGGTTTTGCTGGCCCACCGGTTGATGTTGTGGAGGGGCAGGTGGTTACCGAGGTTGTTCCAATTGCCCAATGCGTGTCCCATAGTTTCTCAGTTCTTCACGCATGGTCGTCAGCATCTCCATGATTGCATGGTTCGGCACGTCATTGGAATTGTCCCCCATCTTACCTAGGTTGCGTCCTTAAACTCAAAAGAAAAAACGATAGGTTAATAGCAACGAGGGGGACGAAAAAGGAAAACTTCCTAAATACCCTAACGAAAAGTAGAAACCCTAAACTAGTTCTCCTACCGCCGCCTAGGTTAATTCACGAAGCAGGTTACAGTATTTATTTCTCTTTTTTTTTTTTTTTTTTTTTGAAACTTGATAGCAAGAACACAAAGTAAATGCAAGATGTAATAAAGACGCGAAACGAAAACAAATTTTTATGGGGTTTTCTTTTAGGTAAAACGAAACTAACTCTCTAAAGATGCTTAAAATAGATACTTGGCATGAGATAACAAAGAGATAGGGGTAGAAAAACCAAAGGTGGAATCTTTGGCTCTGATACCAAAATGATATAAAACTCGGTGGTGAGCTTATATCTTGGGGCGTGTGATGGTTCCGGCTAGTTGTCGTTCGCTTCTCACTTCCGGATTAAGTTGGTCGCTGGTGATAAGATCCTGACGCGATGGTGATCACTTCTCTCGCGTGGGGACGTTCAGATGGACGGTTTGTGAAATGAATACACGACACAGAGATTAGGTGAGCCTCTGATACGGTGCTAGCCTCACTTGAGTGATTCACTCACACAAGCAAGAAAACTCGAGATTCTCTCTCGAAAACACTAAGGAAAAGTGTGGTTCTTTATTGGTATCAGTGTAGAAAGGTGGCTACAAAGCTGCATAGGGGACTTTATTAAATAGTCTTTCAGCTGGAACCTACTAGGGTTCGACACAAAAACAACGAAACAAGACTCAAAACAACAGGACTTGTGAAATAAAACTACAAAGCGTTTAAAAGAGCATAACAAAGCTTATCGCTTTTATTTGGACTCAAATAAGGAAACTAGACTCGAGGCGGGAATTTAAAAGAAACTAAGGACTTGTTGATCACGGGAGCGTGGGTATAGTCGAGGTTGGTTCTGCCTGCAAAAGAACATAATAATTGAACCACTTACCTTGGATAGTACTTGGTTGGGTCATGGTGTGCGGATGGTCGTACGTCAGGTGTTCGGCTGTCACGTCAGGCTTCATGGTGCTCTCTTCGCTTCCCTGGCTGAGTATGCTTTTGGGACCGGTGTGGTTCAAGCTGAGCTGGCTGAATTCCACAAGAAGATCCATGTCTGGTGCAGCGCGGTCCTTGGAGGTCCTCTCATCCATTTCTTGTCACATCCGTTCTTGAGGCGATCCGGCTTGGTCGTTCACCTTAGGGGGATGGTTTGGCCGAGAGATAACAAGATTCAGCTCGTTTGGTCGACTGTTGTTATTGGGCCCTCCTGGCCGGCTGGGTACGGCTGACATGTCCTCCTCACGTTCTGCTTGTCCTTGGGGTAAAATGGCTCGTTTGTTCGTCTTGGGGAGGTGACTTGGTCGAGGAATGGTAAAGCTCTGCTCGCGTGGTCGGTAGCTGAACTTGAGGTCGCCTGGCTGGTTCGCGGGTCTGGTCGAGGAACTATGGGCTGTACCGATTGGGTCGTCTGGATCGAGTGAGTTAACGTAGGCTTGGACGGCTGAGTTGAACCTTCTCCGGAGTTGCTTTGTCTTGGATCGGGTCATGGGGCCTTCTAAGACCGTGGGTACTTGGCTTGGCTCAGGTTCCGGGTTGAGGTCCTCATCATTTTCTAAAAAATCATAAAGTTTTAGGAACTAAATATCTATATAACATGAACGCATTCTATGAATTTTTTTGCACATATCTATTTATTGAAGTTCAAAATGATTACTTTTACATTATGAAAAAACGATATATACGATACCCGTATTGAGAAAACGAGAACACCTCACTTATTGACTTAATGTGGCTATAATAACTTCTAAATTCTTGAGCTATAGTCATATCAATACTTCTCATGCATAATTTAGATATTGATATCCATCTACATGAGGTGTGAACTAAATATATTTAGATATACCAAAGTTACCATATTAGTAAGTTATTCACATGTACATTTACAACATTTGAATAACAATATTTCATTGTAGCACATATTATTCCTATGATTTGCATGTGTAAAAGGTAATGATACAATCATTTACTATACCATTAGCTCTAACACTTGAAAAGAGAGCTCATTATTACTTACACTTATACCAATTTAACTTTCTCGATTTTCTTTAAAAAGTTTCAACCATCCCTGAATATGTTCAACATCTCTGTTGAGTTGCACATGAAAAACACTTCTACATTGATATTTATTCACTTGTATTATATATTCATAAATATATTCTTCATCCAACATATATGATGTTTTTAGCGTTGATTACCAATGTAATGACAATAATGTTTCATGTATCCCTTCGCCATCATATCCTTCACCATCGCAAATGGTATGTAGATAAATTTCTTGAATTTTGGATGATAGTTTAACTAGGAAAATTATTCATATTGTATAACTAGTTACACTATACGATTAATAAAGCTGTATGTTTTTTTTTTTTTTTAACATGATGAGGGGGTTATACAGGTAATACAGCATTTTCGGTTTTTTTTTTTCTTCAAACCAACTAACTATGGAAAGAGATGTAAGCTGCAATCAAAGTGTTATTTATATAGATTATTGAACACCATTAAAAGATTTGAAGCTTACGAAAAGAGATGATTTCATAAGCACCCACAGTTCAAACACCGCTTCCACATAGTTACTTAATTAAAAAAAATATGATAAAAATAAAGATGTTGATTCTCCGTACAATAAAAATGATAAGGGTATGCAGGCTCTTGGTTTGTGGTGAATGTTGTTCTCATTCGGAACTCGATGAGAAAACATGTCATTTTCGGATTATTCTGCCACCAATGAAATAAAAAAAAGACTCTGAGAGTATAAATTTTCGGAAGAAACACTTTGGAAAAAACACAAAATATCATCTGAAAATGTGATAGCGGAGCTTGAAGGAATGAGCTGAAGATGGCGGTGCTTTACTTTTTAGCCACATTGACAAGAAAAAAAAAAGAAAAGGTTGTAATAAGTATAGATTATTTCATTCTTAGATGGTTAATGATCTTCATTTGGATAAAATGTTCATTTAAAATATTTCACTATTGACGACTCTAAACATCACTGATTATGTTTGACTTCTTTAATGAGCTACACATGCAAAACATTTTTACATTTATCATTATTCACTTGCATTATATATTCAAAAATACATTCATCATCCAAGATATATAATAGTTTTTTATGGTACATTATCAATGGAATGTAACTAGGTTTTTTATCCGTTTTAGCTTCATCGATCATAATATTCCTGCAAATTCTATCAACCAACCAATATTAAATGGCCTCCTCAATATATGTCTTCATTACTGATGTATAAACTTCATATTCTCTTATTTAAATAACATCTCTATAAAAAAATATGATTGTCCAATGAATATTATTCATTGTTGCCAGGAAAAAAAATAATAAATAATAGAACTGTTAGTATATTATATTAGTTATCCAATTTTTTCAGTAATACCATTTTTTTCGATACTAACCACTTTTCCTAAATCTACACCTTCAATATTTATTTACATTCAAATCATTATGATGTAGTATAATTAACTCCGATTCTACCACTATAATTCAGATATTGATAATATAATTGTTTAATAGACTTAGGAAGCATGTTCAATAATCCATTGAGCATACAAAAAACAAAATTTTAAATCTAAAATGATGTCTCAAAATTAAAAAGAAACATTGTAATTTACAAAAAATAGTTTACACAACATAATCAATATAAAAATTGTTAATTCAATTATAAACACAAAAATAGAAGAAGAAAATACTTTTAATTTAAAGTTTGAGCTTCATTGGTAGAAAAAGATGATGAATGCTCTTTGAATTGAAAATATAAGAGGATGATGAGTTGGACACATGAACACGTCGACACATGGTAATTTGAGATTTGTTATTTTATTATTTATAAAACAAATTGATTGTTTAAATATAGGAAATAATAATACTAAGAAAAAAAATAAAAATATATATTTTAAACTCAAAAAATTTGAATATAAACACAAAATGATGTACTTGAGGCTAGCCACTGACCAGAAGGTTCAGGGGATATGGAAGTAACGACTGTAAGTGGAAATAAGAATTAAGATTAGAAATTCTTTTTTTGAGAATTATTTAGATGGAAAAATCTCTAGTAAATCTCAAACAGAAGATTTTTCTCTCATTAGAAATTGGTCATGAGCAATATAGCAAGACAGAATTCGATATACAATATGATCTTCAAACCTTGAGCTTATTAAAGCAAGGAATTATGTTAGGATCAACATTGTAATGGCCATCAAGGCTACATAAAATTATTGTTTTGACCCCGTTATATTTAACATTTTTTCTTTAATTTTGTTTTCATGAAAAGGTTTGGAAAAGTCTGTTTTATCCTTAATTTTCTTGTTACGATCCAATCAGAGATTATTCCTAAATTAGATTTTATCAAATCCCTAAATCGACATCGACAAAACCACTTCCAATTTTTACGATTTCTTTCATCCATCTTCATCAATGAGTTCATCCCCAAAATGGTTTTTATCAAATCCCTAAATCGACATCAACAAAATCACTTCCAATTTTTTTTACGATTTCTTTCATCTATCTTCATCAATGATCTAAATTCCGTTCATCCCCAAATAAAATTCTCTTCCTTCCTTTTGATTTCTCTCATTTATATGTCGGGCTTCACATATCTCCCTAGTGTCGCCTCATACTAAATGACGAAGGTCTCATACCAAATTAAATAAAGATCAACAAAAAATAAGGATGTGAATTCAAAGAAGGATGCGACTGGATCTTTAGCGACTTCAAAGGCTAAGCGTAAGTCACCGCCTCTACCACCAGATGAGGAGATCTGTGGAGAAACTTCAAGACCGCGGCCTCGTATCTATAATTCCGATCCTCCGTTTTCGCCATCTCCATTTAATTCTCCGACACCGCCACAAGAAAAAGGAAACATTGGAGAGATTGACTCACTGCTCCTTTTGCTTCCACTTTTGCTTGTGTTTCCTCTTTCGCCAAAAGATGAAGATGAAGATAACATTGGAGAATCCAGTGGAAATAATGACAATGATGGTTCATGTATCCATGCGCCATCGGATCCTTCACCGTTGCAAATGGTATGTAATGAATTTATTGAATTTTGGAGATACATTTGTTTAATTTTGGATTTGTTAAATTTGTGATAGTAGTGTAAGTAGTATAACTATTCATATTGTGCAACTAGTTATACTATACTATTAATAGAACTGTATGCTTTTTGTATAGTGTGATGAAGAGGTTGTAGAATCAATGAAACCTCTCAAAGTAACCAAATATGAAAAGAGATGTAAGTTACAAAAAGTGTAATTAATACAAATTCTTCAACACCATTAAAAACTTTGAAGCTTGGAAAAATAGATGGTTTCATGAGCACCACATTTCAAGCACAACTTTCACCCACTGAACGAGAAAGCTGATTGAAATGTGGATGTTGCTGCGTCATAATAAAATTAGATAAGAGTTTAAAGACTTGGTTTGAAGTGAATGATGTTCTCATTCGATACCCGATGAAAAAACATGCCATCCTTTCCAGATTATATTGCCACCAATACCCGAAGAAAATCCCAGGACTTAAATATAAAATTTGTGGAAAAGTACTTTGAGAAAAACAACATAAAAATATCAGCCGAAAATATGTTAGCAATGCTTGAGGTAATGGAGTATGATAGTAGTAGGAATTAGCAGAAGATGACAATGTTTTAAGTTTTAGAAATAGTGATAAGAGGAATGTCAAATGTTGAAATAAGTATAGAGTGTTTCATTCTCAAAGTGGTTAATGATATTCATCTGTGTAAAACGTTCAATTGGGGATGTTTCACTTTTAATGACTGCAAACATTATTGATATGTTAGACATTTTTGATGAGCTCCACATTCAAAACACTTCTACATTATTATTTATTCACTTACATTAGATATTCAAAAATATAATCTTCATTCACGTTATATGATTGTTTCTTAGGGTCTATTACCAATGGAATGTAACTAATCTTTCGATCCATTTTACTTTCATCTATCATAATATTTTGACAATTTTATCAACCAACCAAGATTAAGTGACCTCCTCCACATATGTTTTCATCACTAAAGTGTAAATTTCATCTTCTCATGAGATCCAACTTATGTCATCTTCGTTCTTTGAAAAACATCACCCATAAAATGTATATGGTTGCACAACGATTATAATCATTATCCTGTGAAAATAATAACAAATAAAATAAACGTTAGTAGGTTATACTAGTTATTAGTTGTTTTAGTAATATCATTTGTCCCGATACTAATTATTTTTCTTAAGTCTACATCTTCATAATTTATTTACCTACAAACCACTAAGATGTAGTATAATTAATTTTGATGCAACCCCTAATGTAATGTTTTAATTGTTTTAGAAAACATATTCAATAATCCACTGAGCATACAAAAAAAACAAAATTTTAAAATATAAAATGAAATCTCAATTTTTTTTTGTTTTTAATAGTATTGCAAATTACAAAACAAACAATAGTTTGCACATAATGATCAATATAAAATTATTAATTGAATTATAAACACAAAATAACAGCAGAAACTACTTTTAATTTGAAGTCTGAGCTTCATTGGTGAAAAAAGATAATGCATTCTCTCTGTTTTTTTTTTAAAAAAAAAGAAAAATTAGACAAATGGACACATAGTAAATTAACGTTTTTTATTTATTTATAAGGAATTGATTGATTAAAAATAGAAAATATTAATATTTAGAATGAATAGGGAATAAGTAAAATACACACACATATATATATATATTTTTTTTTTAAATGCAAAAGATAATTGAAATTAGAAAGAAAAAATATTAAGAATTTTTTTAGAAGGAAAAATCTTCAATAAATCTCAAAAAAAAAGTTGCTCCGTTAAAAATTGGTATTAAACAATATAATAAATACAATTTAATATACAATTCAATCTCCAAACCTTGAGCTTGTTAAAGCAATGAGTTATATTAACTACTAACAATTCTAGAAAAGACAGATTTGATTCAGCTTAGATATTGAATGTTTATGGGTTTGCAGGTTTTCTTCTTCGGGTTGTTTTATATAAGCGTCTCAGTTGTGTGATTTCATCTCTAAATTTGTCTCTCTCTCTCTCTCGCTTTGGATTTTGACTCTGGGGATAACAGCTTCTTCTTGGTCTCTCTAATCCCTACGGTTTTAATAAAATTACTTGAAAGGAGAAAAATTTGTCAAGAAAATCTAAGTTTGTTTTTATAAATTCTTTGGTTGACACTAAGCTTCCAAATGGTAACTGTATTTTTATATTGGGGGAAAAGCGGATTAAGAATGTGGTACGTCCGTTATTTGGAGTAAGTGCGGCTTTTTTAAATAAGCGGTGCATAATAATGTTTGATTGGTAAAAGAATAGTGTGTGGTGCGAAATATAAATAACAGATAAATGAATTAAAATAAATATATTTAAAATAATAATATAATAATATAATAATATAATAATTTTGTAGTGACTAAAACTATAATTTTTTGAAAAGTTTGTTAAATCTAGTTAAAAATATATATTATGTATAGTAGTCAATAGTTTATATATTTTCTATAAATATGTTTAAAAAAAATTATCATACCTTATTATTTTATGGTAGGCTTGGGTAAATTATTTGGATCCAAAGATCTGGACCAGATCCGATCTGAAATAAGAGGTACCAATCGAAAACCGATATAAATATTCGAATAAGACCTAAATTTCTATATTCGAATAACTGAATTCTAATCCAAACCGAATCAAAAATTTGGACCCCTGAAAATATCTGAGATATAAGTATATACTTAGAAAATATTAGTCATACTAATAACTAAAATTACTCAAATACCCAAAATTATAATTAAAAACTCGAATATAGTAGTTTGATTTCGGATAATTCAAATATATTTGGATATTTTTAAATATTCTCGGGTATTTTTGAAAATTTTTGGATATAAAATTTTCGGTTCTTTAAATATATATCTGAATCGAGTTGAACCTGAACCAAAATTAGAAAATACGCGATCAGTACTAAATTCCATAGAACCGAAATACTCGACGCGAACCTGATCCGATACTCAAATACCCAATTTTAAATTATGAGTAATATTAAGTTTTCTCTAAAAAAAAGAACATATTTAAAAGTAAACTATTTATGAAAATTGTTAAATAAAAAAAACATATTTGGTGTAGAGTTATTTATTAAAGTAAGCGTTGTTATTATACTCTTTTCTATAGATCTCATAAATTAAACTAAAATAAAAAATAATATTATATTTTATCCACTGCGGAATTTGAAAAACCGCTGAGTATTGGATGTTGGATAAATAAGTGTTGTTTGTTGTTTAAAAGTCTTGAATGGAGACATAAAAAAGTGCGTATTTTGATTACTTTTTCTGAAAACCGCAACATATCACCATTCATATATTATCTTTTATAATTTTTCATTTTTCTCAAAAACTTAAAAAAAAAAACTATGTATGTTTTTGTTTGTCAGATTTTAAACAAGAAACAACACTTATTTGTCCAACAGCCAATACTCAGCAGTTTTCCAAATTCTGCAGTGGATAAAATAAATTTTTTATTTATTTTAGTTTAATTTATGAGATCAATAGAAAAGAGTTTAATAACAACACTTACTTTAATAAATAACTCTACACCAATATGTTTTTTTTATTTAACAATTTTCATAAATAGTTTACTTTTAAATATGTTCTTTTTAGAGAAAACATAATATTACTCATAATTCAAAATTGGATATTTGAGTATCGGATCAGATTCGGGTCGAATATTTCAGTTCTATGGAATTTGTAACTGATCGCGTAATTTCTAATTTTGGTTCAGGTTCAGCTCGATTCAGATATATATTTAAAGAACCAAAAATTTTATATCCGAATATTTTCAAAAATACCCGAAAAATATTTAAAAATATCCAAATATATTTAAATTATCCGAAAGCAAACTATTGTATTCAAATTTTTAATTATAATTTTGGGTATTTGAGTAATTTTAATTATTAGTATAACTAATACTTTCTAAGTATATACTTATATCTCAGATATTTTTGGGTATCCAAAATTTTTTGATTCGGTTTGGATTAGAATTCAGTTATTCGGATATAGAAATTTAAGTCTTATATTTATATCGGTTATGGATTGGTACCTCTTATTTCAGATTGGATCCGGTCCAGATCTTTGGATCCAAATAATTTAACCAAGCCTACCATAAAATAATAAGGTATGATAATTTTTTTAAAACATATTTATAGAAAATATATAAACTATTGACTACTATACATAATATATGTATTTAACTAGATTTAACAAACTTTTATAAAAATTATAGTTTTAGTCACTACAAAATTAACATATTCTTATATTATTATTTTAATATATTTTGTTTAATTTATTTAACTATTATTTATATTTCTCACAGCACACTTTTCTTTTACCAATCAAACATTATTATGCACCGCTTATTTACAAAAACCGCACTTACTCCAAATATTGTATGTATTGCAGTTGAACCATACAACATTCTTAATCCGCTTTTCCTGCACTATTAAAAACACAGTTACCATTCGGAGCCAGACTATTTAAAATCTGACAAACAAAAACACACACAGTTCTTTTTTTAGTTTTTGAAAAAAACACAAATTATAAAAGATAATACATGAATGGTGACATGTTGCGGTTTTCAGAAAAAATATTCAAAATACACACTTTTTATGTCTCCATTCAAGACCTTAGATGAGAACTTGAAATTAAGCTATAAAGCAGAGAGAGATGTACGTGGTGGGATCAATATAAATGATATGTTTCGACTATCCACCAATATATGTTGCAAGCTCGAGACAAATAACAGGACAATGATTTAAAATGCCCTGGTACATTCAGAAAAAATCTCACTATCATTCACTAAATTTCACGACCCCTCCTTTCAAAATCTCTCCATTTTACCATTTATTATTTTAATAATATTTTACCAACATAATAAAATGTCAATAAATTAAATCAATTAAAATACTATAAACTAACCAATCATGTGGACCCAGTTCTTCTATCTTTCATCTCTCTTTCAATCAAAAAATGTGTGCAATTTTTTTTTTGTCTTTTCCATTTCCACCATTGAAGCATTTGAAGCTTTAAATTAAAATTCAGATCTTCTCATTTTTATGTTAATTTCGTAATTAAAATTAAATTGATGAACTTATATAATGTACAAACTAATTAATTTAAAATTTTCAAAATTTGGATATTTTATTCAAAAAATTTACATTTGCTTCTTTTGTTCAACGGTTATTGAAATTTCTAAGTTTATTAGGATTTTGCATTGATAACTAAAAATAATTAAGTAGCTTAATGCACAATGAATAGTGCTAAATTGTAGTAATTTGTAGGTAGATAAAATTTTCGTTGAGACAATTAGTATTACTATGAATGCTAGGTGTTTTGGTATTTGTAAAAATTGTTCCAACTTGGGTATAAAATGGTCTGATGTTGGTATAATCTGGTTATTTTAAAAAAAAAATACATGAGAAATTAATTGGTTTAACCCGAACCAAACCAAAAATGTTAGATAATCAAATCAAGTTAAACATAAGTATAAATGCATTTGCATAAATATTAATAAAAAAATTAACCCATAAATTTAACGATAATAAATCTATATTGTTTTGTGAAACATCTAAATTAAGGAAAAAAAATTAAAAATTGGTCACTAGATACAAAACATTTTATTTTTTACTAAAACTACCTTATACTTTTATGAGTAATGTGTAAATACTAACATCGTTGTTATCTGAAACAATTAAATTAGCATTTTAACACATGTTGTTATATGAAAGTATGACAAATCGATTTTAATTACCTAATATAATAAGTACAACTACAAAAAAAAAATTTAGACATTGTATTACTGGATAAACGCAAAAACTGTCAAAATATAACTATGTGTAAGTTAGTGTTATTATAAACTCCAGTCACTACAAGAAAACAATGATTTTTCCAACAGATGTTTCCAACAATTTGATTTTATTGGAAATTTCCAATAAATTTTCCATAAAATTACGTCTAATATTATATTTGTTGGAAATTCATTGAAAATTTCCTACAAATTTTAGTTGTTGCAATTACATCACATAATTTATAGGAACATCATGAGAATTTTCCAACAAATATTATATTGTTGAAAATTCGTTATAAATTTCCGACAAATTTTAGCTGTAGTACTTATGTTGCATAACTTGTAAGAACATTATTGGAAGTTTCCAACAAATATTAGATTATAGGAAATTCATTATAAATTTTCAACAAATTGTAGTTGTGGCAATTACATTGCATAATTTGTAAGAATATCATTGGAATTTTTCAATAAATATTATATTGTTGGAATTTTATTAGAGTTTACATGTACATAGAAGATTTATTTCTCATAATTTTGTGACATAAAACATGTTTAAAATTTTCCAAAAAATGAAAAAAGGAAAAAAATAAGAAAAAGAGAAAGAAAAAAAAAACTAAAAAAGGAACAAACAGAAAAGGAAAGAAAAGAAACTATAAATAATAGAAATAAAATCTAAATTATATCAATATTGTTCTTATTCTTTAACAGCAGCATTTACACCAATATCTACTTCAAATATTTTATAGAATATTACATTACCATTTCTTATCAATATCGCAAAGATTTTGAAAATATTTACTCACAATCATAATTTTAACAATAATATCTACCTCCACTTTATAATAACCCTAATTGTAGTTTAACAATCTTCACCAGCTCTTCATTTCTCACTGTCCTAACTTCTTTCCCCTGCAGGTAAATCTAATCTCTACTTTTTATTTTTTTATTCAATCATATTAGCATATCTATATTGACATATTTCTTCTACATTTTGTTCGATTATCTTTTGTTTATTTATCAAAAGAAGATATGGTGGGAACTTGGGAAGACTTTTTGGCTTATAAACGAATGGTGGAGAATCAGACGAAGTGGTTCAGGGTATGCAGCTAAAGTTTAAAGATGTTGATTTCTAGACTACTATGATGCAGAACAAGTTTCCAGATGAAGTTTCACCTTCAAAGAGAGCAATTAGGAACACCAGTGAAAACCTTTGAACTTAATTAGTTATTTATTTTCTTTTAAGTGTTTTTGATCTTTATCTTTATCTAAGTTTGGATGTTTAAGTGTTTGGATATTTTAATATTTTTAATTATTATGATTTCATTAATATTATTTATTTTTACAAAATTAATTACTATTTTCTATTAATGTTTAATATAATTTTATATATTATGAATAAATGATCTGAAAAAATGTTCCAACGAAAATTTGATAAATGGTTGAACGAAAAAAATTGTTGATAATTTAGAAGAATATAATTATAAATTTCCAACAAATAAAAATATCAATAATTTTCTACGAAGTTCTAACAATTAATGCATCGGAAGTTTTCCACAAATTTCAAAGAAAATGCATCAACAAAATTTCCACAAATTTCCCACAACTTACCAAGACAACGTATGAAGAAATTTCCCACAAATATGTTATCAGTAATTTCCAATAAACCGATTTGTTGGAAATTCGTCGCAAACTAGTGATGATATTCCATCAAATATTTTGTTGGAAATTCCACTATAAATTCCAACATATTTCCAACAAATAATTCGTCAGAAAATATTGATAAATTTCTGACAAACAAAATTCGATGGAAACATTTCTAACAAATTATTGATAAGTGTTGGTTTCCCACAAACATATTCCAACAAATAGAAAGTTTGTTAGAAATTTATTGAAAACATATGTTTCCTACAAATTAGTGATTAATATATTTATTGGAATATAACTTTTTTCTTGTAGTGAGTGGAACTATGTGAAAAAATTATATTAATTTTTCATGTATGACGGTACCATGTGTTAGATGAGGTATTTTTTTTTTCAAACACTTGTTTTGTGTTAAAAATTAAAAATTATAAATAAAATCATAATAGACTTAGTAGTACCCAATATTTCTATTAGTACGAAAACTTTTTATTAGTTGTAAATTTGTAAAAAGACTATGATAAATGGAGTTAGGATTGAATGCCTCAGACCTCCTCTATAATGCTGCTTCCACACATTTCCCCCTATACTGTCAACCTCTTTCTATTCCCCCATTAATTATCAATTTAATCAAAAAAGCTCTCTAAACTTATATATATGTTAATAGTATATACAAAGAAAATGCCTTGGGAGAATGGTTGTGTAAATGTTTGTTTATAAAAAAGGTCAAGGGTTCAAATCTTAGTTTTGTAATATGATGTTTTTTTTAAAAAAAAAATGCCAAAACGACGTAGTTTTGGTAATTGTGTCGGTTGGGCAATCGCTATTTTCCAAAATGCAATTCAGATTAGGTGGAATTAGGCAGAGAAAATAAGTTTAGAGAGCTTTTTTGATTAAACTGATAATTTATGGAGGAATAGAAAGAGCTTAACAGTATAGGGGGATAGATGCGGAAGCAGCATTATAGAGGGGGTCTGAGGCAGTCAACCCATGAAGTTACAATGCAACTAAAACTTAGTGTAGGATATTATGTTCTACTTTGTTTAGAGGAAACAAAAAAAGTATTTTGGTGTTCAAGGAAAAAGGATCTAGTACAACTAAGGACAACTAAGTATAAATTGTTATGTATTTGGAACAACTAGGTATAATTTGTACGACTAAGTATAAATTATTTTACAGAAAAATATAAATTAAAAAAAAAACATACTAAAAACCGGTAAACCCATTCACTTAATAATAATAATAAATTTATTGTAATTATTTTTTTCAAACACGTGTTTTGTGTTAAAAATTTAAATTTTAAATAAAATCATAGTACACTTAGTAATACCCAATATTTCTATTAGTATCGAAACTTGGTATTAGTTGTAGAATTTGCAAAAAGATTATGATAAATGGAGTTACGACGCAACTGAAACTTGGTGTAAGATATTATGTTCTACTTTGTTTAGAGGAAAATAAAAAATAAAGTGTTTTGGTGTTCAAGGAAGAAGGATCTAGTATGACTAAAACAAATAAGTATAAATTGTTATGTATTTGGGACAACTAAGTATAATGAGTACGACTAAGTATAAATTCTTTTGTAGAAAAAAAATTAAAAAAAAACAATAAAATATACTAAACCCATTCACTTAATAATTACAACTAATATTATAAATACAACTACAAAAATTTAAATTTTAAAATGGTATAACTAGATATACATAGAAATTGTCAAAATATAACTATATGCATATTTTGTACAACTACAAACTCCAATACAACTATGCAAATTTTTTTTTTTTTTTTAATAGATAACATCCTCATGTGTTAAATGAAGTAATCTCATATTTTTACTTTTTAGACATGAGTTAAATATGGTTTTTACTTGGATTCATAATTATATTTTTTTGAATTTTATGTTTATTTATAATAATACCTAATAACTTCAATAATACCAAAATATTTTTCAATCTTAATAATACCTAATAAGTCTAATACGACTTGGTAAAATTCAAAAATTAAGTTCTGAAGGTTGAAAATACAAAAAAAATTCAATATCAAACACAAAAACAAAACCATCAAATCCATAAATTATAAACATTGATATCCTAAAATAGTAACTGGAGAGCTAATAAACTCATGAACAACTTTGGCTTCTTTTAAAGCCTACACTTCCCCAGCCAGAAGTTTGGATAAATCCACAATATAATCCTCATTTTTCTCCAAGATTTAATAAAATCCACTGCTACTTTCATCTTATCCTCTGCAAATTGCATCCAATTCGTCTAATGAGCCCTTAGGCCATCTCCAATGCTGCACCAAAACTCTATATTTGGTGTAAAATCAACTCCAATGGAATTGCATAATTTACACCAAATATTTTGGTTTGGTGTTTTGTGTATAGTGTCATGATATGCTCAAAAATACCCTAGAGCTACTCTCCAAATTAAGAGATCGATTATAGTACTTAGGGGTCGAATTTCCACAGAGATTCAAGATTCACACAATAGATTAATGGTTTTCGAAGCAAGCTAAACGGAAATAATTGTATTAAAAAGAAGATAAACAAATTCAGAGAAGTTTTAAGTTCGATGGGGAAAACGCTAGACTTAGGGAAATTCTTTCAGTAAATCAGAATTGCAACCAGATAAAATGTTTAGCGGTTTATTAAGTATCGTTCTTGAACTCGAAACACAATTCTTAAATCAATCAACTTTCGTTGCAGAGATTCCAATGCCTAAATCCTAGAATTCCAAATTCCTTTGCAAATTCAGCAGTTCAGACATGTAATAAACTCAAGTTCGATAAGTTCACAAAATCCTTAAACCAAACTCCTTTGCGAATAAGTATTTTGTTCATCTAAGATTCTTTTCCGGAAATTAACAATACTTTCATGTCTATCAATTATCCTATGATCTAAATTCCAAGTGATCAATTCAGAACTAGCATTAGATTCAATTTAGATGAAGAAACCTTATGATTACCCTAACAATTCTATCCAATTCAACAATTCATCATTAACCTAGAAAATCCCTCAGGCTAACAGGCAGATTACTCAGACATAATTGATAAAACACAAATCATATACTGGATAAATTGCATTGAGAAATCAAAAGAAGAAGTAAGGGAGTTCGAAATCTTCTCTCTAACAAAGTGAGTTCATATTTGTCTCTCCAAAGCTCTCTAGCAATCTCTCTCAAGGTTTCAAGATAAAATTAAAAGGTAAAAATAAAACCTGGCTTTTAAAACCTAACTATAGTCTAAATCACGAAAAGGACTTGTTTTGCAAATAGTTGGAACTTCTGGGTTGTTTCTTCAATCTTCAAAACTTGTAAAACTCGCTGAGGGTGAAATCACGATTGGTGTCGACCGACACCAACCTCAAAGAGGGTCTCCAAGTTGCTCTTCTTGGATATAAAGATCCACTTGCTCCATAATGCTCCAATATCTTCAATTAAGTCCAAACCGTACCTAAACATGCAAAAGACTCGAAAAGACTCTAAAAATACCAAAATGACTCCAAATACTTGACTTATATCATGATTAAAAGCCATAAAAACCATGATATATCAACTCCCCCAGACATAGCTTTTGCTTGCCATGAAGCAAAACATAAGACTAAACCTGTGGAAGAGGTTTGAAAACAATAGAAACTCACTTAATCTTTAGAACACTGAATTAACTAACACTTTTGTAAGCCACATAAAACAGTTTAACATCAGACAAAACTTCAATTACTTTTCCGTAGGCTTATCAACCATCCCTATATCAACCCACAATCCATTAGAGAAATCTAAAATCACCATTGCTGACCTTATTAAATTTAAGTGAAGTCTCATCGAGAGAATATCGATCAAAGAACACATGGATTCTTACTCATTCAAATACCAAATTTTAGACTAATCTGCTTCTGGTTTCTTTCCTCTCCCTTTTCTCACTTCCAGTCAGCCAATTTCTCCTTACTAGGGTATCATTTTATTTTTTTTATTGACTGACTGTTCTTTTTATTTTAGACAGGTTTCCATGAATCTCAAAAACCAACGGGGTTTGCCGCTAATTTCTTAGTTCACTTCTTTCCGAACTATATATATATATATTTTTTTTTTTATAAAAGACAATGAAGGGAAGAGAGAGGGAAACCATAATCACAAACTAATCTTATCAGATATGAACAAGGATTCCGATTTAAAGTATGCCAAGCCCCAAGATGAGAAAAATTAAGTTCATTATGTGTAGGACCGCTTTGGATCATTCAAACACTCAAACAGATATGGGGAATTTGATAGATTGATTTACCTTTGAAATTTTGTTTTAGTAGGGTCTGCTGTCAATAGCTGTAAGAATGGTCACTAAGGTGGTTGCTAAAACAGCTTATTCCAAGAAAAGCTCATTTCCGGACCAACTTTTGACTCAATAAAACTAACACAACTGACTCTCAAAAGAAAACACAAAGTTAGTAACAACTTCCCCCAGATCTGAGTAACACTGTCCCCAGTGGTATCAGGCCTGAAGTCAGTAAGAAATAAAAGAAATGGAACAAAATTGGACTTAGAATGAAACATGTTTACCTCTGCTCGTGTTGAGTGTCGACCGACACACGCAGGGTGTCGACCGACACAGGTGAACAGCAGTGGTGTCGACCGACACACACAGGGTGTCAACCAACACACACAGGGTGTCGACTGACACCTTGCGCGTAAACAGGCACCAACTATATGAAAACATACAGAACTATTCAAAAGGTTTTAAAAACCGATTAAACCCTCCAAATGTAACACGAAAGAGTGAGATGAACTACTCCTCATCAGCAGCCGCGTCTGGCGAATCGGGCACAGCCGGGGGAAGCGGCGGGGAGCAGGAACGGGAACGCCGGCGAGGAGGAGAACCAGGTCGAATGCATCCACACCGAGAAAGGGTAGCGATCACACTCCATAAACTCTGAATGCTCTCGATCATGTATCTCTGAAAGGTTGCAGTGTCCGCAGGGAGAGTAGGAGGCGGGGGAAGTGACGGTGGTGGAAAGCCACGACCTCCAGCAAGGTCGGGAACGGAGTTGTCCTCTGCAGCAGTAGCGGGGGCTCGCGAAGAAGTGCCTCGGCGGAGACGAGTGGGTGGAGCGGAACGCAGCTGATCGTGGTCGGGCTGAAAGTGGAGCTGGTCGACGTCATCATTGATAGCAGTGAGCGTGCGCTGGGGTAGCGAAATCAGATGATCGCCATGCTCGTCCCGGAAAGACCACTGCCAATCACCCTTGATCCACTTGACATGCTTAAGATACTCCTCGTCCATCAACGATCGCTGAGTGAGGACAGTACTAGGAGTAACATCTATACCAAAATGGAGGATGATAGGAGTGAGAAGACTCCCAACAGTCTCGAACTTCCTCCCGGTGCCGGAGAAAGGCTTGGTCTTCAGAGAGACCAAGTGATGTGCAAAAACAGCGCCGAGGTTAACCTCGTCCTCCGGTGGCGGTCCATCGAACTGGTCGGCAAACAGCTCTCGGACGCTGTAATAGAGGAGTATCAACTCAGAGAGGCGCATCTTACCCGGCTCCATCTTACAGAGAATGGTGTTGCCCAACACGCGGGCAATGTATCGCAAGATCGGATGGTGCACGTCAGTCTGCGTGGACTTCTTCGAATCGTAGGTGCCGTTCCCGATGAAGGACCAGAAAGTCTGAACCTCGGGGAACTGAGCCGGCAGTGCAACGTGACGGAGATCCGGATCGAAACCGTAGATGGATCACAGCTCCGATAGTGGGAGACGGTAGCAGATACTGCAGATCATGAAAGAAAGAATCCCCTCCTGGGCCCGCCGAACAATCTCGTTCGAGTAGTAAACTCGAACGGATGCGAGAAACTGGCGCACGAGATCGGAGTTGTAAGAATATGCGGAATAGATAAGAAGAATAGGAGAGTTTAGAAGAGATTAAGGGAGAATATCATCTAGAACGAGAGAGAATGAAAGACAGAGTGAAAGAAACAGAGAGATTTCATTGTGACCAAAAAGAATCAATCGTTTACAATAGGTGATACAAGAGGTTATAAAGGAGAACTCTGGCAAGAATATGCCAGAGGATCTAGTGACTCATAAGGCCGCGTCATAAACCAGGGAACAGACCGAATCTTTGGTCAAAAAGGAGAAAGGGACGTCGTGACCAGCTGGCCTTATCCACAAACGGTCATGACTAGCTGGCTCGTCGGTCTTATAGGAAGCTTCCTATAAGCTTCCTTCTTGTCCTCTTGTGCCCGGGCTTTGCACACGCCTTCACTCTTCTGGGAAGCTTCTTAGAACGGTACGGTCGAGCTGGTACGGCCGGCCTTGTACGGACGGTGAGGCCGTACGGTACGGACGCCCGGACTTTGCACACTCTCCAAACTTCTTCCACAGAGCTTCTCGGGACAAACGGTCGTGAATGTACGGACGGCCTTGTACGGACGGTGAGGCCGTACAGTACGGATGGCACGGCCATACGTCCGAAGGTCAACACTCCCCCTCAAGCTAAACATTCTGGAATCACCCTAGAATGCTTAGCTTGGAGCGCCCATGAAGATACACCTCGTTAAAAGCCTTAACAGATAAAACCCATTGGGAAAAACTATGTTTAAGGAAAAGAGTATGTACTTCATGGGCAGGGAAGCGCTTACCCCCGGGACAAGCTCACTAGGCCAAGCTTGATGAAGATGTGGTCACACACCTTTGGTCTTGCGGCCTTAGTGAAAATGTCGGCAAGCTGATCCTCACTCCTTGTGAAGCATGGAAGGATTGTCCCGTCCGCGATCTTTTCTCGAACCTTGTGGCAGTCCACATCTATGCTTGGTGCGTTCGTGAAAGACTGAGTTTGAAGCAATATGAATGGCCGCCTGGTTGTCACAATGCATCACCATTGGTGTGGTTTGCTGAATGTCAAGATCGGCCAGCAGACTCTTCAGCCAGGTCAACTCATTAGTCAGCTTCCTCATGGCCCGGTACTCTGCTTCAGCCGTTGAACACGCCACCACTTTCTGCTTCTTGGTCTTCCAGGTCACCATGTTGCCTCCAACGAACGTGCAATAGCCGGTTGTGGACCTCCTGTCCATTCTATCTCCAGCCCAGTCAGCGTCACAATATCCCACAATCTCGGTGCTTGCATTCTTTCCCATCCAAATGCCATGATCCAAGCTCCCCCTGAGGTATCTGAGGATTCTTTCGACCATGGTCCAATGATATTTCGTAGGGGCCTTCATGTGCTGACTGACCTGGTTCACACAAAACACAAGTCAGGTCTAGTAAGTGTTAAATAGATCAACTTACCAACTAGCTTGCGGTATAAGGCAGGATCTTCAAAGGGCTCATCCTCCTTCTCCCCCTCTCGGTTGACCTTGTAGCCCTCTTCAAGGGGACTCACAGCCGGCTTGGTTTCCATTGTACCTGTCTCATTCAACAAGTCAAGGACATACTTTCTTTGGGAAAGAAAGAGACCATCAGTATTCCTATAGACTTCAATACCCAAAAAAATATTTAAGTTCACCAAGATCTTTAATATCTAAAGAAGCTTGAAGAGAGGAGTTGAGTGCGAGGATACCTTCATTGTTGTTGCCAGAGATGATCAAGTCATCTACATAGACAACAACCACCACTATACCTTGAGAGGATTTGTGAGTGAATAGGCTGTGATCAGCTTCGGATCGCTGGAACCCAAGATCCCACAATGTGCGGCTGAGCTTATGATACCAGGCCCGTGGAGACTGTTTGAGACCGTAGATGGCCTTCCTCAGTCGTGGCACCTGGCCTGGGTTAATAGTATATTGAAGACCCGGAGGCGGCTGCATATACCCCTCCTCTTCAAGGTCGCCTTGCAAGAAGGCATTCTTGACATCCATCTGCCACAACTCCCAAGATAGGTTAGCAGCTAAAGCTAAAACAACTCTTACCGTGGATAGTTTGGCTACTGGGGCGAAGGTGTCTTTGTAGTCATTCCCATACGTCTGGGTGAAGCCACGAGCCACCAGCCTCGCCTTGTAGCGATCAATGTCTCCATTGGTCTTGTACTTGATGGTAAACACCCATCTGGACATGACCACCTTCTTGCCCTTAGGAAGAACCGAAGCATCCCAAGTGTGATTCTTCTCCATAGCGCCAACCTCAGCTACTACTGCGTCCCTCCATTGTGGACTGGCCATTGCTTCCTCGTATGTGGATGGAATGACCTCAGCTTCGATCTTGGTGAGGAATGCAAGATGTTCAGATGGCAACAGGGCAAGCGAGCAAACAGCTTCAATTTCTGGATGAGCCACGGCCTGACTATTGAAGTAGACACGAGAACTCGTCCTTGAACTTTCCGGAGCCTCGAACCCTCAAACTTTCCGATCCCTCGTGTTTCTTCTTCGGACAATTGGAGCTGGCTCTTGGTCCACCAAAGGTTGAGTGTCAGAGGTTGTCTGGTCGCTGGCTTGAGTTCTGTCCTGCGGTTCTTCTTCTGGAGTTACCGCAACATACTCCCCCTCATGGGTAGCATCAGTTTGGACCTCATCTTGAGGTTCTTCAGTTGGCTCCCCCTCGTGGGTAGCATTGGTTTGAGCCTCTTCTTGAGGTTGATCCCCTTCTTGAGGAGTTGTATTTGGAGTGGCCGGTCGTTGGACATTGTTGTGACCGAGGTGATCTAAGAGGAAACGCAAGGTTGATGCTCGGTCAGAGGATGATTGAGCTAAGTTCTTCAACCTATCCCAGTCCTTTTCCATGTAGAAGCCTTGATCTTCTAAGAACTTAACATCTGGAAACATAGGTCCGATTGTTGGTAGGATCGAAACACTTGAATCCCTTTTGTGTAGTGGAATAGCCAATGAACATACACTTCACACTCTTTGCATCAAGCTTGGTTCTCTGTATTCCTGGAGCTAGGACAAAACAAACACATCCAAACACTTTTAGATAATCAATTGAGGGTTTGGACTTGTTGAGTACCTCGAATGGAGAGGAGTTGTCAAGGACTCTGGTTGGAGTTCGATTGATCAGATAGCATGCTGTCATTACTGCATCTCCCCAAAATCTTTTTGGAACATTGGCATGGAACATCATGGACCGAGCCACCTCCATAAGATGTCTGTTCTTCCTTTCAGCAACTCCATTTTGTTGTGGAGTATATGGACAGCTTGTTTGGTGCAATATGCCATGCTTAGCTAAGTGATCTTTGAACTTGTGATTTATGTACTCTCCTCCATTATCTGTCCTTAAAACTTTCAATTTGGCTTTAAATTGGTTAGTCACGTAGTTTTGAAAGTTTATGAAAGCATCAAACACTCTATCTTTAAAAGGAAGCAAGGTTATCCAAGTGTATTTTGATTTCTCATCTATAAAGGTCACGAAATATTTGTTACTATCCCTAGACATGCAAGGAGACGTCCAAACATCTGAATGAACTAAATCAAAGCAATGTTCATAGATAGATAATGACTTTGGAAAAACCGATTTGCAATGTTTACCACGGATACAAGCTTCACAATTAGAGTGATCAAAGGAAACTTGAAGTAACAACAACTTTAAAGCATGAAAATGAGGATGGCCTAGTCTAGCATGCCACAATTTATTCAGGCCAACAGAGAAACAAGAGGAAAACGAGACAGGTTTGACATTGCTTGGTGAGGTATCTTCCAAAATATATAGATCATCCTTAGTTCCACCTTGTCCAAGCAATTGCATAGTATCAATATCCTGAAACTGTACACGGTTAGGTCCAAAGATAGCATAGCAGTTTAAATCATTTGTTACTCTCTTGACCGATAGTAAATTAGATGTGAACTTAGGCATATACAAGGCTTTAGATTGCTTATCAAACAACCTAAGGTCTCCAATTTCACTAACTGCAACCTTATCACCATTTGCTATAACCACACTTCCTAAGGCCGGTTTAATATTGCTAAGAAGCTCAGGGTTACTAATCATATGATGAGATGCTCCTGAGTCTACAACCAGTGAATTATTTGACCGAGTTCCAAAGGATTTACTAGGCCTAGTCATTGAGAAATAAGTTGTACCAGACGCCTTGAGGTTGATTATGGATTTGATGAGAGCCTCCAGGTCCGACTTCCTTACTAGGTCACTGTCCGGTCCTCTGGCTCCTCCATGAACCACCATAGCTAACTCAGATCCCTCAACTTGAGTTTGACCATTAGCTGCTGAGGTTGAACCCTGAGTATCCACCACTTCAGTAATGTTCGCCCTTGCCTCCTTGAACTTGGCCGGCTTGAGGTGTGGGTGGAGTATCCAGCACTTGTCCTTGTTGTGACCTTTCTTCTTGCAGTGGTCACAAATCCAGTTCCTACGGTCCTCTGACTTAGAGTAGGTCTTGTTGGTTGAGTGGAACAAGCTCTTGTTCGCGGTTGGAAGTTCTCCTGTTCCACCAAATAGTCCAAGTGACCCTTGTTCCTTCTGAATCTGCGAACACACTTCTTCAAGGCAAGGGAGCTTGTCCGCTCTAAGCATATGCTTGATAAGGTCATTGTATGAGGAGCTGAGGCAGAGCAACAAGGCAAACACTTTGTCCTGTTCCCTTCGGTCATCAAGCACGATAGGATCAATGGTTGCTGGCCTTAGCGTGTCGAGTTCAGCCCATAGTGACCTGAACTTCCCAAAGAACTCATTAAACTCCATATCTGCTTGGGAGAGGTTGTTGATGGACCGTTTCACTTCAAACACCCGTGTGAGATTTGAAATGTTACCAAACACGTTCTTGAGGGTTTCCCAGAGCTGCTTTGCTGTCTCGCAGTATGAGTATGCCTCTAGGATGGACAGGTCTAGCGACCCCTGAAGGATAGCTAGGACAGACTGATCTTCTTGGAACCATAGTGCGTCTTCCACACTTGTTCTTGACACTATCATCCGAGTCTTCAACGTGACTCCAGACCCCTTGACCACAAAGAACAGCCTTTGTGGTTCTCGCCCAGAGCAAGTAGTTGCTTCCTCCTTTGAGGGTGACCGGTAGCTTTGTGGACTTGGTATTCTCCATGAACGTCTAAGGAGAGAACTTGAGAGATGAAGATACTGAGCGAGTGAGTGAGAAGGAGAATCGTACCCAAAATGAGAGAATAGACACCAGAACTAGCAACCTGGCTCTGATACCATGTAAGAATATGCGGAATAGATAAGAAGAATAGGAGAGTTTATAAGAGATTAAGGGAGAATATCATCTAGAACGAGAGAGAATGAAAGACAGAGTGAAAGAAACAGAGAGATTTCATTTGACCAAAAAGAATCAATCGTTTACAATAGGTGATACAAGAGGTTATAAAGGAGAATTCTGGCAAGAATATGCCAGAGGATCTAGTGACTCATAAGGCCGCGTCATAAAGCAGGGAACAGACCGAATCTTTGGTCAAAAAGGAGAAAGGGACGTCGTGACCAACTGGCCTTATCCACAAACGGTCATGACCAGCTGGCTCGTCGGTCTTATAGGAAGCTTCCTATAAGCTTCCTTCTTGTCCGCTTGTGCCCGGGCTTTGCACACGCCTTCACTCTTCTGGGAAGCTTCTTAGAACGGTACGGTCGAGCTGGTACGGCCGGCCTTGTACGGACGGTGAGGCCGTACGGTACGGACGCCCGGACTTTGCACACTCTCCAAACTTCTTCCACAGAGCTTCCCGGGACAAACGGTCGTGGATGTACGGCCGGCCTGGTACGGACGGTGAGGCCGTACAGTACGGACGGCATGGCCGTACGTCCCAAGGTCAACAGGGGTAGCAGTGGTACTGGTGAGTCGCCATCGTACCCAATCTCAGCTGCTGCAGTAGTTGGAGAACCTCATCCCGAATCCCCATCCTCCGTAAAGCAGTGGGGTCCGCAAACCGAGTGGGACGGATGTCGACGCCTAACCATGCATTGTAGAACATGGTATCGTAATCGTCCCACTGCTCCAAGATGAGGCGGCGGGTGCAGTCGCCGGACTCGGCGGGTGCAGTCGCCGGACTCGGCGACCTCTCTAGGCGTGCTGTCCCAAACGCGAGCCGGGATGATCTTCTGGCCTTCCCGTTTGGGCCAGGGCGGACGGGAGACGGACCCCGCAGAAGGCGTAGGGGCGGGAGCTGACGAAGACGCACCCGCTGCGTCGCGCCGCTGGTGCTTACCCGAGTACTCATCTGCAATCAAAAATACGAAAAATAAACCCGAAATTAGCAAAATAAACTAAATTGTGTGACAATGCGGTTGGTGTCGACTGACACCAAGGGTGGTGTCGATCGACACCAATCGCGATTTTGGGCAAAACGGTCTGAAATCGCGATTTCAACCTAGTTTCTACACAAATATCAGTTTTAAACGCTATAATCGCCAATAATCAACCACAATTCCGTCATAAAACCGGTTCTAAACGCAATTTTGATCAATCATACAGTTGAAACCCTAAAATTCTCAAACCATGCACAAAAATCATCCAAATCAAAGGGGTAAGTCGAATTCCTACTAAAAACAACCTAAACAAGTTGAATCCAGCAGCAAATTGAGTTTAATCGGAGGAAATCGAAATTACCAACTTGGAGTCGAAAATTGAGAGAGAAATCAGGAGACATACCTTGGCAGATCGAAAGAGTGAGTGACAGAAATGGATAGAACACGAAAAATCGAACAGATAGGGCTTTGAATCACAAAATTTCGTCCAGAAACGCGAAAGTTATGGGGATTGGAAGGTGAAGAAACACGATTTTGCGAAAGAAGATGAAGAAAATGAAGAACAACAGGTCGCACGATTTAAAGAAGAAGACTTACCTCGTTCGTATCGGTGTCGACCGACATCAAGGGTGGGTGTCGCTCGACACTGCAATTGTACACTGGTGTCAATCGACACCATAAATGGTGTCGACCGACACTGCCCGAAACCTGACACACAAAACTCAAACCAAAAGCATAAGACCCGAATAAAATGAAGCAAAAACACAAAATTGAAAAGGAATAAGTATATACAGACGTACCAGTGGGTTGCCTCCCACCAAGCGCTTGTTCTAGTCATTAGCTTGACTTGGTTGTGGATTAGGCGGGGGGTGCATCGCCCAAAGGAACAATGTGTCCATCGGGAATCTCGGCTTGTGCCCAGTAGTGTTTCACCATTTGTCCATTCACAGTAAACTCCTTGCCTTCTGAGTTTTTCAGGACAACAGCTCCATATGGTCGAACCTCCGTGATGGTGAAAGGACCTGACTAACGAGAACGCAATTTACCAGGAAATAAATGTAGACGAGAGTTGTACAATAATACCTGATCATTGGGTTCAAAGTTTCTGGAGATGATCTTCTTGTCATGATAGGCATTTGTTCTCTCATTGTACAGCTTAGAGTTCTCATAAGCATGGAATCTGATCTCATCTAACTCATTCACCTGAATTAATCTCCTCTCTGCAGCAGACTTGATGTCGAAATTCATCAACTTAACAGCCCAGGCTGCCTTGTGCTCAAGCTCCACTAGAAGATGGCAGGCTTTCCCATAGAGTAGATGGAATGGTGTAGTACCAAGGGGTGTCTTGAATGCAGTTCTGTAGGCCCAAAGTGCATCATCTAACTTTGCGGACCAATCTTTTCTTGTCTTACCCACTGTCTTCTCTAGGATTTCCTTGACCTGTCTGTTAGAAACCTCTACTTGACCACTTGTCTGAGGGTGATAAGAAGATGCCACACGATGATGAACACCATGCTTCTTCAGCAGTGTTTCAAAGACCTTGTTGATAAAGTGAGAGCCACCATCACTTATCACAACTCTAGGCACTCCAAATCTGGGGAAAATGATGGTCTTAAACAGCTTAAGAACCACTGCAGCATCACTCTTTGGACAAGCAATTGCTTCTACCCATTTCAATACATAGTCCACAACAACTAGAATGTACTTATTCCCATAAGATGAAGGGAAATGACCCATGAAATCAATGCCCCAGCAATCAAAAACTTCAACTTCAAGGATGAATTTTTGAGGCATCTCATGTTTCTTGCTAATCTTCCCTCTTCTCTGACAAGGATCACATTGAGAGATAAACAACTGAGCATCCTTGAACATGGTAGGCCACCAAAAGCTTGCTTGAAGAACCTTGGACACTGTTTTAAAAGTAGCAAAGTGTCCAGCATACTCAGATCCCTGACAATGAAACAAAACACCAGGAACTTCAGTTTCAGCAAGACATCTCCGGTACATGCCATCAGAACAATGCCTGTAAAGGTAAGGTTCATCCCAATAGTATCTTCTGAGGTCACTAAAGAACTTCTTCCTAGCATAGTCCTTGAGGCCTGGATCAACATCTGCAGAAAAGTAGTTGGCAATATCAGCATACCAAGGGTGATCAGGAGCTGTCATAGCGGCTGTGTACTCATCGGAGTCTTCATTGTGAACTGTTGCAAGTTCTAGGCACATCCCATGTGGGTGTCGAC
>FNXX01000196.1:0-7500 GCA_900108845.1 Iljinskaea planisiliqua
AGAGTGCTCAAAGCAAGCCTATGCTCTTTATACATTAGCATGGGATAACATCATAGGATTTCGATCCTATTGTGTTGGCCTTCGGGATCAGAGTAATGATTAACAGGGACAGTCGGGGGCAGTCGTATTTCATAGTCAGAGCTGAAAATCTTCGATTTATGAAAGACGAATCATTTTCCAAGGATGTTTTCATTAATCAAGAACGAAAGTTGGGGGCTCGAAGACGATCAGATACCATCCTAGTTTCAACCATAAACGATGCCGACCAGGGATCAGCGGATGTTACATTTAGGACTCTGCTGGCACCTTATGAGAAATCAAAGTTTTTTTGTTCCAGGGGGAGTATGGTCGCAAGGCTGAAACTTAAAGGAATTGACGGAAGGGCACCATCAGGAGTAGAGCCTGCGGCTTAATTTGACTCAAAACGGGGAAACTTACCAGGTCCACACATAGTAAGGATTGACAGACTGAGGGCTCTTTCTTGATTCTATGGGTGGTGGTGCATGGCCGTTCTTAGTTGGTGGAGCGATTTGTCTGGTTAATTCCGTTAACGAATGAGACCTTAGCCTGCTAACTAGCTACGTGGAGGAATCCCTTGAAGGCCGGCTTCTTAGAGGGACTATGGCCGTTTAGGCCAAGGAATTTTGAGGCAATAACAGGTCTGTGATGCCCTTAGATGTTCTGGGCCGCACGCGCGCTACACTGATGTATTCAATGAGTTCACACCTTGGCCGACAAGCCCGGGTAATTTTGAAATTTCATCGTGATGGGGATAGATCATTGCAATTGTTGGTCTTCAATGAGGAATTACTAGTAAGTTCGAGTCATCAGCTTGTGTTGACTACGTCCCTGCCCTTTGTACACACCGCCCGTCGCTCCTACCAATTGAATGATCCGGTGAGGTGTTCGGATCGCGGCGACGTGGGTGGTTCGCCGTCTGCGACGTCGTGAGAAGTCCACTAAACCTTATCATTTAGAGGAAGGATAAGTAGTAACAAGGTTTCCGTAGGTGAACCTGCGGAAGGATCATTGTTGATACCTTATCGTAAACAGAATGACCCGCAAATGATCGATCATCACTCTCGGCGGGCTGGCGTGCTAGCTGATGCCGCGCCCGTCGATCCCGTGGCTCTGCGCGCGGTCCAGTCCAGGCTTCGCATCTCGGTCTGGTCGTGCGACTGGCTTCCGGGATATCACAAAACCCCGGCACGAAAAGTGTCAAGGAACATGGAACCAAACAGCCTGCGTCCGCCTGCCCGGAGACGGTGTTTGCGTGGACTCTGCGCTAAGACCTAATGTCTAAAACGACTCTCAGCAAAGGATATCTCGGCTCTCGCATCGATGAAGAACGTAGCGAAATGCGATCCTTGGTGTGAATTGCCAAAACCCGTGAACAACCGAGTCTTTGAACACAAGTTGCACCCTAAGCCATCTGGCCGAGGGCACGTCTGCCTGGGTGTCACTAACCGTCGTCCCCCCATTCCTATCGTGCATAAGGGACGGAAGCTGGTTTCCCGTGTGTTACCGCACATGGTTGGCCGAAATCCGAGCATAGGATGCGAGGAGTGTCCCGACATGAGGTGGTGAATACGAGCCTCGTCATATCGTCGGCCGCTCCTGTCCAGAAGCTCACGATGACCCCGAGTCCTTAACGCGACCTCAGGTCAGGCGGGATCACCCGCTGAGTTTAAGCATATCAATAAGCGGAGGAAAAGAAACTAACAAGTATTCCCTTAGTAACGACGAGTGAACCGGGAAGAGCCCATCTTTAAAATTGGACGTTCTCCGGTGTTTGAATTTTAGTCTGGAGAAGCGTCCTCAGCGACGGACCGGGCACAAGTTCCCTGAAAAGAGCCGCCAGAGAGGGTGCGAGCTCCGTCGTGCCCGGACCCTGTTGCACCACGCGGTGCTGTCTACGAGTTGGGTTGTTTGGGAATGCAGCCCCAATCGGCGGTAAATGCGGTCCAAGGCTAAATATGGGCGAGAGACAGATAGCGAACAAGTACCGCGAGGTAAAGATGAAAAGGACTTTGAAAAGAGAGTCAAAGAGTGTAACGTCCCCAACTCTCACTAAGGCCCTGAGTATGGTCCATTAGGCCAGAGAGAAGGACCGGGTCAAAAGACTTTGCTCATAAGGGACATGGTCCGGAAGGGTGATGGCCGGTAAGGATGTTGGTTCCTAACTGAGCTAGAATTGATGGGATTAGCTAGACCCAGGTGAAACATCAGCTGAGGACAGCTGGGGCAGCTCATGGTCCAGTATGGACAGTGACACTCCAGCTGGGTCAGCTGGTTCAGCTCATGGCCAGCTCGGCCAGCTGCAGGGAGTGACCCGCAGCTGGGACCAACTGGTGACTTAGTTTGCTAGCTGGTCAGGTAGTGGCCGGGGAGTGTCAGTCACCTCCGGAGGTGAGCTGGTGCGACAGCGGAAGGGGTGTGAGTGTGAAAGGGGATGAGGAAAGGGTGCCTGGTCGAAGAGTCACCACGAACCAAGGCAACCCTTCACGAATGGATGCAACCATTCGCTGGTACCTGTTTGACAGGCCAAGGCCTCACCTATAAATACCAGACCCCCACGCCTTGTTTTGGCTTCAGTTCCTGCAGAGGAAAAACCGTGAGTAAGAAAGAAAGAGAGAAATACCGATTGTGATCAGAAAAGTGAGAAAGTGAGAGACTGCGATCGGGAAAGATGTCCAGTGTGGAAGAAGTTCCGGCCATTGACAAGGGGAAAGACCCTGTCGATCCTGATCACGTCCTAAAGGTATGTTTGACTAACTCATGTCTAACCGTTGATCCGGGATCGCCGGTGACAACCGTTGCGATCCTGTGACCGGACCGATTGGGCCGTGTCTTGCAACCTTTTTCTTGTCTCCCTCTCTACCTTTCTATACGGCTGATCCCCTTGGTCTTTGGCTTCAGCTAGACTCATGTGTAAGCGATTGTTCTGGGCTTGGGTCGGGTCTTGACACTGAAAGGTTCATGCGAATGGGATGAGGGTCGGGTCGCGTAATGCACCAGATAGGACTAAGAGCCTAATTGGGTGAATCTGTAAAGGACCCCTCGGCCAGGCATATCATGAACGGGTGCCATGTACGGATACAGCCCAGAAAACATGCTTGTTGCCTGGGAAACTCATACCGGTCAGAAATGATGTGGATGATCGTCCGGATTGGCCGAAGGAACCACCGTAGTACTCGGCTGTGTGCCAAATGACTAAGGAAGATCTCGGCGGATGGTAAGGAACTCGCACGTGATCCAATGGTCTTGGACCAGACACGTGTCTGGTCCGTATAAGGTCGTGGTTCATGTATCCGTGTATAGGAGTGGGTGGGTCGGAGTAATGCGGCTTGGCCATGTAATGCGATCGGATCAAGGCCTTTAACCGGATCCAGTAAGTGCCATAACCGTACGTACAACTGGGCCTAAGTCCATAGGCAAGGGATGCGGAACTCGCCATGCCTTTGCGACCCACGAGAAACTGGCACGCACGAAGGGTGCAAACAGACAGGTCGCATGGAAGAACAGGCATGACCTGGGAACCATCGCGACTGTTCGGTAGGGAGAAAAAACCAAATCCTCCAAGAGGAGGAAGTCTAAGAAAACCACATTGGAGACTACTCCGCTAGGAGTAAGAACTTCCAACCATGTTGTTAATGCCCCAACTGGACCTGCGGTCAGGAATGGGAATACCGGTATGGTACTTCCTCCCTCAACCACTCTGACCCGGACGGGGGTGGTCGGGATTGAGCATGTGGAAGATGAGAAAATGGCCAAGTCATCCAACATGGAACGGGACCATGTTGGTAAGGACACCGGGGCTGATGGTGTGAACCAACCCGCAACTCCTTCTACGGAAGAGATGTGGGCAGCCCTGAAAACGGTCATGACTCAGTTGACCACATTGACTCAGACCCTCACCCCGGCTGAGAATCCTACCGTGGGTCAGTCCACGGGAAAGGAAACTACCAGAGTTCAGAAAGGGGCCCAGCAAGTCGAGGATGAGGAAGTGGTTGAAATAAACCCGCCTCGTGTGGTCCGTAGAGTGGACTGTTTGAGTCTACTGGATCACATTTCTCGTTTGAGAACAGAACACTTCAAGGGGAGCATAGACTCCGTTGAAGCAGATGAGTGGAGGAGCCGTCTAGTATGGAACTTCAGCTCGACCCGATGCCCTGAGGACTACAGGAAGGACATAGCAGTCCATTTCCTGGAAGGGGATGCCCATAACTGGTGGCTTACTGTGGATAAGCGCACTGGGGACAAGCTAACGTCTTTTGCGGAATTTGAGACAGAATTAAACCGAAAATACTTTCCAACCGAGGCATGGGATTGGATAGAAAGTAAATTCCGTGAACTCACCCAAGGCCGGAGAACGGTACGGGAATATGAGGAGGAATTTAACCGTCTACGCAAATACGTAGGACGGGAATTTGAGGAGGAGTCTACCCAGGTCAAGAGGTTTTTCCGTGGACTTAAGGTCGACCTCCGGGTCCACTGTGCGGTTCGGAAGTTCGCTTCCATATCAAAACTAGTGGAGAGGGATGCTTTGCTTGAGGTCATCCTGGCTGAGGAAAGCCGGGTGAAGGCCCAGGCAAAGACTGGACAAGGGAATAAGCTTGGAGGCCACAAAAGAAAGTGGGACCAGGAAAAGGATGGCCCGCAGCCATTCGATTGCCCCAGTTGCGGCCGAAAGCACTATGGAAAGTGCTGGAGGGCAATGGGTGTGTGTGCCAAGTGCGGCAGGATAGACCATGATGTCTTGAACTGCCCTAGGCTGAGAGAAGGGATGACCAGTGAATCGGGTAAGACCTGCTATCACTGCGGTAACACCAGCCATTTTGCAAGGGAGTGTCCCAGGCAGCAAGGGGGTAGGCAGGGAAACCCTAGAAGTAATCCTGGTGGGGCAGCTCCTGTGACTCAGCCCGCAAGGCCAGCTGGGATGCCACGGGTTGACGAGCTTTCTAAGGATACTGAGGAACCTAGTACCTTCAATGCAATCACTGGTACGTTATGACCCGAGCCTAGTCTTTAAGATTTTATGCATTGCATTAGAATAATGATGGGGGGTAGAAATCCCTAGCATTCTGGGAATGTGTAGGGACTCTGAATATAGGTGGACTCGAAGCACACACCTTATTTGATTCTGGAGCTACACATAGTTTTGCGAGTCTGGAATTGGTATTAAGGGGAAGGCTCAGGATGGAGGCCACCATGGAGGGGAGCATAGTGAATTTGGCTGGTGCTCAAGTCATGCTTCCCCTGGGGCTGATAAGTAAGGCCCAGGTCCTTGTTAAAGGAACCGAAATGCCTGTTGACCTCATAGTCATCAAACTCAAGAATCACGAGGTGATCTTGGGAATGGACAGGTTGGGAAGATCCAAGGCGACTCTTGACTGCCACCGGGGACGTGTGCGGTTTGAGAGGGACGAGGGGACGTTGGAATTCCAAGGAATCCGACCATCCTTGGGAAGCTTGTTGGTTTCGGCCATTCAAGCAAAGAGGATGTTGATGAAGGGGTGCGAGGCAGACTTGGCCAAGATGGATACCATACCGGTTGTCAGGGAGTTTGGGGATGTGTTCCAGTCCTTGACCGGCTTGCCACCTGATAGGGCGGATCCATTCACCATGGAACTGGAACAAGGTACGACACCACTATCTAAGGCTCCTTATAGATTGGCTCGGGCCAAATTGGCTGAGCTTAAGAAGCAGTTAGAGGAATTGCTTGAGAAAGTGTTGGATATGGCCATGACTGTGCTAACCGGAAAGGGAGTTAAATTCGTGTGGTCGGAAGCATGTGAGAAGAGTTTTACGAAACTCAAAGACATGCTGACTAAAGCACCGGTCTTGGCCCTACCAGGGGCCAATGAACCATATATGGTGTACACGGATGCTTCCATCACAGGCTTGGGGTGTGTTCTAATGGAGAAGGATCGAGTGATCGCTTATGCATCAAGGCAACTCCGGGACCATGAAGGAAACTACCCCACACATGATTTGGAGATGGTGGCAGTGGTGTTTGCTTTAAAGATTTGGCAAGGACACCAAGTGCCAAGTGGGTTGCTACAAAGCCTACCCATCCCGGAATGGAAGTGGGACCACATCACAATGGACTTTGTGACTGGGTTGCCCACGACCAAGACCAAAAAGGATGCGGTCTGGGTTGTTGTAGATCGACTCACTGAGTCCGCTCATTTCATGGCCATCAAGAAAACTGATGGAGTGGAGAAGTTGGCCAGGAAATACATCAACGAAATCGTAAGACTTCATTGTGTACCGGCTACTATCGTCTCGGATAGGGATGGCCATTTCACTTCACACTTCTGGCAAGCAGTCCAGAAGGCTTTGGGAACAAAGGTGAAGATGAGTACAGCCTATCATCCACAGACTGACGGTCAGTCAGAAAGAACCATACAAACCGTGGAGGACATGTTGAGAGCCTGCATCCTAGAGTGTGGAGACTCGTGGGAAAGGTACTTACCTCTGGCTGAATTTGCTTATAATAATAGCTATCAGTCAAGTATAGACAAGTCCCCCTATGAGGCATTGTATGGGAGGCCATGCCGAACTCCATGATGCTGGACCCAAGTTGGGGAAAGAAGCATAACCGGTCCGGCCATTGTGGATCAAACCACTGAAAAGATCAAGATCCTCAAAAAGAAAATGAAAGAGGCACAGGACCGGCAGAAAAGCTATGCGGACAGAAAGAGGAAAGATCTCGAGTTCCAAGAAGGGGACTGGGTCTACCTCAAGATGATCACCTTCAAAGGCCGGGCTAGAGTATCAAAACGGGGGAAGTTTGACCCAAGTTACCTAGGACCATTTAAGGAAGATCAGAACGGTGGCCTACAAGTTAGACCTACCGGTGGAAATGGAAGCATTTCATGATGTGTTCCATGTTTCCCAACTCCAAAAAAGCTTGTCTGACCGGGATGTACTCGAACCTGAGTTGCCACCGGATCTAAAACCGAATATGACCTTGGAAACAAGGCCAGTGAGGATTGAGGACCAGATGGAAAAGGCAACCAGGAAGAAAACTGTTCCTATTGTAAGGGTAGTGTGGACCTGCAACGGGAAGGAAGAAACAACTTGGGAAACCGAGGATAAGATGAAGACTGTGTACCCAGAATGGTTTGAGATGGCCATGCAGGAATATCAGTCGGATTCGGGGACGAATCCCTCATTGGTGGGGAAGACCTATAATGTCCCCAACTCCCACTAAGGCCCTGAGTACGGACCATGAGGCCAGAGAGAATGACCGGGTAAAAAGACTTTGGTCATAAGGGACATGGTCCGTAAGGGTGATGGCCGGTAAGGATGTTTATTCATATCTGAGCTAGAAATGATGGGAATTAGCTAGACCCAGGTGAAACATCCGCTGAGGACAGATGGGGCAGCGCTTGATCCAGTATGGACAGTGACACTCCAGCTGGGCCAGCTGATTCAGCTCACAGCCAGCTCGGCCTGCTGGATGGAGTGACCCGCAGCTGGGACCTGCTGGTG
>FNXX01000196.1:12500-26019 GCA_900108845.1 Iljinskaea planisiliqua
GACTGTCGGGATGGACTGACGGAGCGAAAATCAGGTTTTCCCCGATGAAATCCTGTCTGATGGACTGTCGGGATGGACTGACGGGTCAAAAATCAGGTTTCCCCCGAAGAAAACCTGTCTGATGGGCTGTGGGCATGGACTGACGGGGCGAAAATCAGGTTTTCCCCGATGAAAACCTGTCTGATGGACTGTCGGGATGGACTTGGTGGACGAAAATCAGGTTTTCGCCTATGAAAACCTGTCTGATGAACTTTCGGGATGGACTGACGGGGCGAAAATCTTGTTTTCCCCGATGAAAACCTCTCTGATGGACTGTAGGGATGGACTGACTGTGCCAAAGTCAGGTTTTCCCCGATGAACACCTGTCTGATGGACTGTCAGGATGGATTGACGGGGCAAAAATCAGGTTTTCGGATGAAAACCTGTCTGAAAGACTGTCCGGATGGACCCGGCGGAAGAAAATCAGGTTTTCTCGATAAAAATCTGTCTGATGGACTATCGGGATGGACTGATGGGACGAAAATCAGGTTTTGCCAGATGAAAACCTGTCTAATAGACTGTCGGGATGGACTGACTGGGCAAAAATCAGGTTTTCCCTGATGAAAACCAGTCTGATGAACTGTCAGGATGGACTGACGGGGCGAAAATCTGGTTTTCGCGATGAAAACCTGTCTGATGGACTGTCCCGATGGACTGTGTGGACGAAAATAAGGTTTTCGCGATGAAAACCTGTCTGATGGATTGTCAGGATGGACTGACAGGGCCAAAATAAGGTTTTCCCCGATGAAAACCTGTCTGACGGATTGTTGGGATGGACTGACGGGGCAAAAATCAGGTCTTCCCCCATGAAAACCTGTCCGATGAACTATCATGATGGACTGAAGAGGCAAAAATCAGGTTTTCGCGAAGAAATCCTGTCTAATGGACTGTCGGGATGGACTGACGGAACGAAAATCAGGTTTTCCCCGATGAAAACCTGTTTGATGGACTGTCGAGATGGACTGACGGAGCGAAAATCAGGTTTTCCCCCATGAAAACCTGTCTGATGGACTGTCGAGATGGACTGGCAGAGCGAAAATCAGGTTTTCGCGATGAAAACCTGTCTGATGGACTGTCGGGATGGACTGGGTGGGCCAAAATCAGGTTTTCGGCATGAAAACCTGCCTGATGGACTGTTCGGATGGACTAGGTGGACGAAAATCAGGTTTTCGCGATGAAAACCTGTCTGATGGACTGTCGGGATGGACTGACGGGGCGAAAATCAGGTTTTTTCCGATGAAAACCTGTCTGATGGACTGTCGGGATGGACTGACGGGGCGAAAATCAGGTAATCCCTAATGAAAACCTCTCCGATGGACTGTCGGGATGGACTGACGGGGCAAAAATCAGGTTTTCAATGAAAACCTGTCGGATGGACTGGGTGGACGAAAATCGGATTTTCCCCGAAGATAACCCGTCTGATGGGCTGTCGGGATGAACTGACGGGGCGAAAATCAGGTTTTCCCCAATGAAAACCTGTCTGATGGACTGTCGGGATGGACTCACGGGGCGAAAATCAGGGTTTCAATGAAAACCTGTCTGATGGACTGGGTGGACGAAAATCCGGTTTTCGCGATAAAAACCTGTCTGATGGACTATCGGGATGGACTGATGGGGCGAAAATCAGGTTTTCCCCGATGAAAACCTGTCTGAAGGACTGTCGGGATGGACTGACGAGGCAAAAATCAGGTTTTCCCCGATGAAAACCTATCTGATGGACTGTCAGGAAGGATTGACGGCGCGAAAATCAGGTTTTCGGGATGAAAACCTGTCTAAAAGACTGTCCGGATGGACTGGGCAGACGAAAATCAGGTTTTCGCGATGAAAACCTGTCTGATAGACTATCAGGATGGACTAAGTGGGCAAAAATCAGGTTTTCCCTGATGAAAACCTGTCTGATGGACTGTCAGGATGGACTGACCGGGCAAAAATCAGGTTTTCGCGATGAAAACCTGTCTGATGGACTGTCCCGATGGACTGGGTGGACAAAAATCAGGTTTTCGCGATGAAAACCTGTCTGATGGACTGTCAGGATGGACTGACAGGGGAAAAATCAGGTTTGCCCCGATGAAAACCTGTATGACGGACTGTCGGGATGGACTGACGGGGCAAAAATCAGGTCTTCCCCCATGAAAACCTGTCTGATGGACTGTCAGCATGGACTGACGGGGCAAAAATAAGGTTTTCGCGAAGAAATCCTGTCTTATGGACTGTCGGGATGGACTGACGGAACGAAAATAAGGTTTTCCCCGATGAAAACCTGTTTGATGGACTGTCGAGATGGACTGACGGAGCGAAAGTCAGGTTTTCGCGATGAAAACCTGTCTGATGGACTGGGTGGATGGACTGGGTTGATGAAAATCAGGTTTTCGCGATGAAAACCTGTCTCATGGACTGTCGGGATGGACTGACGGAGCGAAAATCAGGTTTTCCCCGATGAAATCCTGTCTGATGGACTGTCGGGATGGACTGACGGGTCAAAAATCAGGTTTCCCCGAAGAAAACCTGTCTGATGGGCTGTGGGCATGGACTGACGGGGCGAAAATCAGGTTTTCCCCGATGAAAACCTGTCTGATGGACTGTCGGGATGGACTTGGTGGACGAAAATCAGGTTTTCGCCTATGAAAACCTGTCTGATGAACTTTCGGGATGGACTGACGGGGCGAAAATCTTGTTTTCCCCGATGAAAACCTGTCTGATGGACTGTAGGGATGGACTGACTGTGCCAAAATCAGGTTTTCCCCGATGAACACCTGTCTGATGGACTGTCAGGATGGATTGACGGGGCAAAAATCAGGTTTTCGGATTGAAAACCTGTCTGAAAGACTGTCCGGATGGACCCGGCGGAAGAAAATCAGGTTTTCTCGATAAAAATCTGTCTGATGGACTATCGGGATGGACTGATGGGACGAAAATCAGGTTTTGCCAGATGAAAACCTGTCTAATAGACTGTCGGGATGGACTGACTGGGCAAAAATCAGGTTTTCCCTGATGAAAACCAGTCTGATGGACTGTCAGGATGGACTGACGGGGCGAAAATCTGGTTTTCGCGATGAAAACCTGTCTGATGGACTGTCCCGATGGACTGTGTGGACGAAAATAAGGTTTTCGCGATGAAAACCTGTCTGATGGATTGTCAGGATGGACTGACAGGGCCAAAATCAGGTTTTCCCCGATGAAAACCTGTCTGACGGATTGTTGGGATGGACTGACGGGGCAAAAATCAGGTCTTCCCCCATGAAAACCTGTCCGATGAACTATCATGATGGACTGACGGGGCAAAAATCAGGTTTTCGCGAAGAAATCCTGTCTAATGGACTGTCGGGATGGACTGACGGAACGAAAATCAGGTTTTCCCCGATGAAAACCTGTTTCATGGACTGTCGAGATGGACTGACGGAGCGAAAATCAGGTTTTCCCCGATGAAAACCTGTCTGATGGACTGTCGAGATGGACTGGCAGAGCGAAAATCAGGTTTTCGCGATGAAAACCTGTCTGATGGACTGTCGGGATGGACTGGGTGGGCCAAAATCAGGTTTTCGGCATGAAAACCTGCCTGATGGACTGTTCGGATGGACTGGGTGGACGAAAATCAGGTTTTCGCGATGAAAACCTGTCTGATGGACTGTCGGGATGGACTGACGGGGCGAAAATCAGGTTTTTTCCAATGAAAACCTGTCTGATGGACTGTCGGGATGGACTGACGGGGCGAAAATCAGGTAATCCCTAATGAAAACCTCTCCGATGGACTGTCGGGATGGACTGACGGGGCAAAAATCAGGTTTTCAATGAAAACCTGTCGGATGGACTGTCCGGATGGACTTGGTGGACGAAAATAGGATTTTCCCCGAAGATAACCCGTCTGATGGGCTGTCGGGATGAACTGACGGGGCGAAAATCAGGTTTTCCCCAATGAAAACCTGTCTGATGGACTGTTGGGATGGACTGACGGGCGAAAATCAGGTTTTCCCTGATGAAAACCTGTCTGATGGACTGTCAAGATGGACTGAACAGAGAAAATCAGGTTTTCCCCGACGAAAACCTGTCTATGGACTCTCTGATGGACTGTCGGGATGGACTGACAGGGCGAAAATCAGGTTTTTGCGATGAAAACAAGTCTGATGGACTGTCGGGATTGACTGATGGGGCGAAAATCAGGTTTTCGGGATGAAACCCTGTCTGATGGACTGGGTGGACGAAAACCAGGTTTCCGCGAAGAAAACATGTCTGATAGACTGTCGGGATGGACTGACGGGGCGAAAGTCAGGTTTTCCCCGATGAAAACCTGTCAGATGGACTGTCGGGATGGACAGACGGGGCAAAAATCAGGTTTACCCCGCTGAAAACCTATCTGATGGACTGTAAGGATGGATTGACGGGACGAAAAACAGTTTTTCGTGATCAAAACCTGTCTGATAGACTGTCTGGATCGACTGGGTGGACGAAAATCAGGTTTTCGCGAAGAAAAGCTGTCTGATGGACTGTCGCGATGGACTGACGGGGCGAAAATCAGGGTTTCCCCGATGAAAACCTGTCTGGTGGACTGTCGTGATCGACTGACAGGGCGAAAATCTGGTTTTCCCCGATGAAAACCTGTCTGATGGACTGTCGGGATGGACTCACGGGGCGAAAATCAGGGTTTCAATGAAAACCTGTCTGATGGACCGGGTGGACGAAAAACCGGTTTTCACTATAAAAACCGGTTTGATGGACTCTCGGGAAGCACTGCTGGGGCGAAAATCAGGTTTTCCCCGATGAAAACCTGTCTGAAGGACTGTCGGGATGGACTGACGGGCCAAAAATCAGGTTTTCCCCGAAGAAAACCTGTCTGATGGGCTGTCGGCATGGACTGACGGGGCGAAAGTCAGATTTTTCCCAATGAAAACCTGTTTGATGGACTGTGAGGATGGACTGACGGAGCGAAAATCAGGTTTTCCCCGATGAAAACCTGTCTGATGGACTGTCGGGATGGACTGACGGGGCAAAAATCAGGTTTTCCCCGATGAAAACCTGTCTGACGGACTGTCGGGATGGACTGACGGGGCAAAAATCAGGTCTTCCCCGATGTAAACCTCTCTGATGGACTGTCGGGATGGACTAGCAGGGCAAAAATCAGGGTTTCGGGATGAAAACCTGTCTGATGGACTGTCCGGATGGACTGGGTGGTCGAAAATCAGGTTTTCGCGAAGAAAACCTGTCTAATGGACTGTCGGGATGGACTAACGGAACGAAAATCAGGTATTCCCCGATGAAAACCTGTTTGATAGACTGTCGAGATGGACTGACGGAGCGAAAATCAGGTTTTCGCGATGAAAACCTGTCTGATGGACTGTCGGGATGGACTGGGTGGACGAAAATCAGGTTATTGCGATGAAAACCTGTCTGATGGACAGTCCGGATGGACTGGGTGGACGAAAATTAGGTTTTCGCGACGAAAACCTATCTGATCGATTGTCGGGATGGACTGACGGGAGAATATAAGGTTTTCCCTGATGAAAACTTGTCTGATGGACTTTCGGGATGGACTGACGGGGTGAAAATCAGGTTTTCGGGATGAAAACCAGTCTGATGGCCTGTCAGGATGGACTGATGGGGCGAAAATCAGGTTTCAATGAAAACCTGTCTAATGGACTGTCCGGATGGACTGGGTGGACGAAAATACGGTTTTCGCGATGATAACCTGTCTGATGGATTGTCAGAATGGACTGACAGGGCGAACATCAGGTTTTCCCCGATGAAAACCTGTCTGATGGACTGTCGAGATAGACTGACGGGGCGAAAATCAGGTTTTCCCCGATGAAAACCTGTCCGATGGACTCTCGGGATGGACTGACGGGGCAAAAATCAGGTTTTCGGAATGAAAACCTGTCTGAAAGACTGTCCGGATGGACTGGGCGGACGAAAATCTGGTTTTCGCGATAAAAATCTGTCTGATGGACTATCGGGATGGACTGGTGGTGCGAAAATCAGGTTTTGCCAGGTGAAAACCTGTCTAATAGACTGTCGGGATGGACTGACTGGGGAAAAATCAGGTTTTCCCAGATGAAAACCTGTCTGATGGACTGTCAGGATGGACTGACGGGGCGAAAATCAGGTTTTCGCGATGAAAACCTGTCTGATGGACTGACAGGGCAAAAATCAGGTCTTCCCCCATGAAAATCAGGTTTTCGGAATGAAAACCTGTCTAAAAGACTGTCCGGATGGACTGGGCAGACGAAAATCAGGTTTTCGCGATAAAAATCTGTCTGATGGTCTATCGGGATGGAATGACGGGGCGAAAATCAGGTTTTGCCAGATTAAAACCAGTTTAATAGACTGTCAGGATGGACTGACTAGGCAAAAATCAGGTATTCCCAGATAAAAACCTGTCTGATGGACTGTCCCGATGGACTGTGTGGACGAAAATCAGGTTTTCGAGATGAAAACCTGTCTGATGGACTGTCAGGATGGACTGACAGGACGAAAATCAGGTTTCCCCGATGAAACCCTGTCTGACGGACTGTCGGAATGGACTGACGGGGCAAAAATCAGGTCTTCCCCCATGAAAACCTGTCTGATGGACTGTCAGGATGGACTGACGGGGCAAAAATCAGGTTTTCGCGAAGAAATCGTGTCTGATGGCTGTCGGGATGGACTGGCGGACCGAAAATCAGATTTTCCCCGATGAAAACCTGTTTAAAGGACTGTCGAGATGGACTGACGGAGCGAAAATTAGGTTTTCCCCGATGAAAACCTGTCTGATGGACTGTCGGGATGGACTGGCGGAGCGAAAATCAGGTTTTCGCGATGTAAACCTATCTGATGGACTGTCGGGATGGACTGGGTGGGCCAAAATCAGGTTTTCGGCATGAAAACCTGTCTGATGGACTGTCCGGATGGACTGGGTGGACGAAAATAAGGTTTTCGCGATGAAAACCTGTCTGATGGACTGTCGGGATGGACTGACGGGGCAAAAATCAGGTTTTCCCCGATGAAAACCTGTCTGATGGAATGACGGGGCGCAAATCCGGTAATCCCTAATGAAAACCTGTACGATGGAATGTCGGGAAGGACTGACGTGGCGAAAATCATGTTTTCAATGAAAACCTGTTTGATGGACAGTCCGGATGGACTGGGTGGACGAAAATCCGGTTTTCCCCGAAGATAACCTGTCTGATGGGTTGTCGGGATGAACTGACGGGGCGAAAATCAGGTTTTCCTCGATGAAAACCTGTCCGATGGACTGTCGGGATGGACTGACGGGCGAAAATCAGGTTTTCAATGAAAACCTGTCTGATGGACTGTCCGGATGGACTGGGTGGGCGAAAATCCGATTTTCCCCGAAGATAACCTGTCTGATGGGCTGTCAGGATGAACTGACGGGGCGAAAATCAGGTTTTCCCCGATGAAAACCTGTCTGATGGACTGTCGGGATGGATTGACGGAGCGAAAATCAGGTTTTCCCCGATGAAAACCTGTCTGATGGACTGTGGGGATGGACTGACGGGGCGAAAATCAGGTTTTCCCCGATGAAAACCTGTCTGATGGACTGTCAAGATGGACTGAACGGCGAAAATCAGGTTTTCCCAGACGAAAACCTGTCTATGGACTCTCTGATGGACTGTCGGGATGGACTGACAGGGCGAAAATCATGTTTTTGCGATGAAAACCAGTCTGATGGACTGTCGGGATTGACTGATGGGGCGAAAATCAGGTTTTCATCGGGGAAAACCTGTCTGATGGACTGCCGTGATGGACTGGGTGGACGAAAACCAGGTTTCCGCGAAGAAAACCTGTCTGATTGACTGTCGGGATGGACTGACGGGGCGAAAATCAGGTTTTCCCCAATGAAAACCTGTCTGATGGACTGTCGGGATGGACTGACAGGGTGAAAATCTAGTTTTCCCTGATGAAAACTTGTCTGACGGACTGTCAGGATGGACTGACCGGGCAAAAATCAAGTTTTCCCCATGAAAATCAGGTTTTCGGAATGTAAACCTGTCTGAAAGACTGTCCGGATGGACTGGGCGGACGAAAATCAGCTTTTCGCGATAAAAAATCTGTCTGATGGACTATCAGGATGGAGTGACGGGGCGAAAATCAGGTTTTGCCAAATGAAAACCTGTCTAATAGACTGTCGGGATGGACTGACTAGGGAAAAATCAAGTTTTCCCAGATGAAAACCTGTCTGATGGACTGTCAGGATGGACTAACGGGGCGAAAATCAGCTTTTTGCGATGAAAACCTGTCTGATAGACTGTCTGGATCGACTGGGTTGACGAAAATCAGGTTTTCGCGAAAAAAAGCTATCTGATGGACTGTCGCGATGGACTGACGGGGCGAAAATCAGGGTTTCCCCGATGAAAACCTGTCTGGTGGACTGTCGTGATGGACTGACAGGGCGAAAATCTGGTTTTCCCCGATGAAAACCTATCTGATGGACTGTCGGGATGGACTCACGGGGCGAAAATCAGGGTTTTAATGAAAACCTGTCTGATGGACCGGGTGGACGAAAAACCGGTTTTCACTATAAAAACCTGTTTGATGGACTCTCGGGAAGCACTGCTGGGGCGAAAATCAGGTTTTCCCCGATGAAAACCTGTCTGAAGGACTGTCGGGATGGACTGACGGGCCAAAAATCAGGTTTTCCCCGAAGAAAACCTGTCTGATGGGCTGTCGGCATGGACTGACGGGGCGAAAGTCAGATTTTTCCCAATGAAAACCTGTCTGATGGACTGTGAGGATGGACTGACGGAACGAAAATCAGGTTTTCCCCGATGAAAACCTGTCTGATGGACTGTCGGGATGGACTGACGGGGCAAAAATCAGGTTTTCCCCGATGAAAACCTGTCTGACGGACTGTCGGGATGGACTGACGGGGCAAAAATCAGGTCTTCCCCGATGTAAACCTGTCTGATGGACTGTCGGGATGGACTAGCGGGGCAAAAATCAGGGTTTCGGGATGAAAACCTGTCTAATGGACTGTCGGGATGGACTAACGGAACGAAAATCAGGTATTCCCCGATGAAAACCTGTTTGATAGACTGTCGAGATGGACTGACGGAGCGAAAATCAGGTTTTCGCGATGAAAACCTGTCTGATGGACTGTCAGGATGGACTGGGTGGACGAAAATCAGGTTATTGCGATGAAAAACTGTCTGATGGACAGTCCGGATGGACTGGGTGGACGAAAATTAGGTTTTCGCGATGAAAACCTGTCTGATGGATTGTCGGGATGGACTGACGGTGCGAAAATCAGGTTTTCCCCGATGAAAACCTGTCTGATGGACTGACAGGGCGAAAATCAGGTTTTTCCCGATGAAAACTTGTCTGACGGACTGTCGGGATGGACTGACGGGGCAAAAATCAGGTCTTCCCCGATAAAAACCTGTCTGATGGACTGACGGGGCAAAAATAAGGTTTTCGGGATGAAAACCTGTCTGATGGACTGTCCGGATGGACTGGGTGGACGAAAATCAGATTTTCGCGAAGAAAACTTGTCTGATAGACTGTCGGGATGGACTGACAGAACGAAAATCAGGTATTCCCCGATGAAAACCTGTTTGATAGACTGTCGAGATGGACTGAGGGAACAAAAATCAGGCATTCCCCGATGAAAACCTGTTTGATAGACTGTCGAGATGGACTGACGGAGTGAAAATCAGGTTTTCGCGATGAAAACCTGTCTGATGGACTGTCAGGATGGACTGGGTGGACGAAAATTAGGTGTCGCGATGAAAACCTGTCTGTTGGATTGTCGGGATGGACTGACGGGAGAATATAAGGTTTTCCCATATGAAAACCTGTCTGATGGACTGTCGGGATGGATTGACGGGGCGAAAATCAGGTTTTAGGGATGAAAACCAGTCTAATGGACTGTCCGAATGGACTGGGTGGACAAAAATACGGTTTTTGCGATGATAACTTGTCTAATGGACTGTCGGAATTGACTGACAGGGCGAAAATCAGGTTTTCCCCGATGAAAACCTGTCTGATGGACTGTCGAGATAGACTGACGGGGCCAAAATCAGGTTTTCCCTGATGAAAACCTGTCCGATGGACTTTCGGGATGGACTGACGGGGCGAAAATCAGGTTTTCGTGATTAACACCAGTTTGATGGACTGTCAGGATAGACTGACGGGGCGAAAATCAAGTTTTCGGGATGAAAACCCGTCGGATGGACTGTCCGGATTGACTGGGTGGACGAAAATCATGTTCTCGCGATGAAAACCTGTCTGATGGACCGTCGGGATGGACTGAGGGGGCGAAAATTTGATTTTCCCCAATGAAAACCTGTCTGATGGACTGTCGGTATGGACTCACGGGGCGAAAATCAGGGTTTCAATGAAAACCTGTCTGATGGACCGGGTGGACGAAAAACTGGTTTTCACTATAAAAACCTGTTTGATGGACTCTCGGGAAGCACTGCTGGGGCGAAAATCAGGTTTTCCCCGATGAAAACCTGTCTGAAGGACTGTCGGGATGGACTGACGGGCCAAAAATCAGGTTTTCCCCGAAGAAAACCTGTCTGATGGGCTGTCGGCATGGACTGACGGGGCGAAAGTCAGATTTTTCCCAATGAAAACCTGTCTGATGGACTGTGAGGATGGACTGACGGAGCGAAAATCAGGTTTTCCCCGATGAAAACCTGTCTGATGGACTGTCGGGATGGACTGACGGGGCAAAAATCAGGTTTTCCCCGATGAAAACCTGTCTGACGGACTGTCGGGATGGACTGACGGGGCAAAAATCAGGTCTTCCCCGATGTAAACCTGTCTGATGGACTGTCGGGATGGACTAGCGGGGCAAAAATCAGGGTTTCGGGATGAAAACCTGTCTGATGGACTGTCCAGATGGACTGGGTGGTCGAAAATAAGGTTTTCGCGAAGAAAACCTGTCTAATGGACTGTCGGGATGGACTAACGGAACGAAAATCAGGTATTCCCCGATGAAAACCTGTTTGATAGACTGTCGAGATGGACTGACGGAGCGAAAATCAGGTTTTCGCGATGAAAACCTGTCTGATGGACTGTCGGGATGGACTGGGTGGACGAAAATCAGGTTATTGCGATGAAAAACTGTCTGATGGACAGTCCGGATGGACTGGGTGGACGAAAATTAGGTTTTCGCGATGAAAACCTGTCTGATGGATTGTCGGGATGGACTGATGGTGCGAAAATCAGGTTTTCCCCGATGAAAACCTGTCTGATGGACTGACAGGGCGAAAATCAGGTTTTTCCCGATGAAAACTTGTTTGACGGACTGTCGGGATGGACTGACGGGGCAAAAATCAGGTCTTCCCCGATAAAAACCTGTCTGATGGACTGACGGGGCAAAAATAAGGTTTTCGGGATGAAAACCTGTCTGATGGACTGTCCGGATGGACTGGGTGGACGAAAATCAGATTTTCGCGAAGAAAACTTGTCTGATAGACTGTCGGGATGGACTGACGGAACGAAAATCAGGTATTCCCCGATGAAAACCTGTTTGATAGACTGTCGAGATGGACTGAGGGAACAAAAATCAGGCATTCCCCGATGAAAACCTGTCTGACGGACTGTCGGGATGGACTGACGGGGCAAAAATCAGGTCTTCCCCGATGTAAACCTGTCTGATGGACTGTCGGGATGGACTAGCGGGGCAAAAATCAGGGTTTCGGGATGAAAACCTGTCTGATGGACTGTCCAGATGGACTGGGTGGTCGAAAATCAGGTTTTCGCGAAGAAAACCTGTCTAATGGACTGTCGGGATGGACTAACGGAACGAAAATCAGGTATTCCCCGATGAAAACCTGTTTGATAGACTGTCGAGATGGACTGACGGAGCGAAAATCAGGTTTTCGCGATGAAAACCTGTCTGATGGACTGTCAGGATGGACTGGGTGGACGAAAATCAGGTTATTGCGATGAAAAACTGTCTGATGGACAGTCCGGATGGACTGGGTGGACGAAAATTAGGTTTTCGCGATGAAAACCTGTCTGATGGATTGTCGGGATGGACTGACGGTGCGAAAATCAGGTTTTCCCCGATGAAAACCTGTCTAATGGACTGACAGGGCAAAAATCAGGTTTTTCCCGATGAAAACTTGTCTGACGGACTGTCGGGATGGACTGACGGGGCAAAAATCAGGTCTTCCCGATAAAAACCTGTCTGATGGACTGACGGGGCAAAAATAAGGTTTTCGGGATGAAAACCTGTCTGATGGACTGTCCGGATGGACTGGTGGACGAAAATCAGATTTTCGCGAAGAAAACTTGTCTGATAGACTGTCGGATGGACTGACGGAACGAAAATCAGGTATTCCCCGATGAAAACCTGTTGATAGACTGTCGAGATGGACTGAGGGAACAAAAATCAGGCATTCCCCGATGAAAACCTGTTTGATAGACTGTCGAGATGGACTGACGGAGTGAAAATCAGGTTTTCCGATGAAAACCTGTCTGATGGACTGTCAGGATGGACTGGGTGGACGAAAATTAGGTGTCGCGATGAAAACCTGTCTGTTGGATTGTCGGGATGGACTGACGGGAGAATATAAGGTTTTCCCATATGAAAACCTGTCTGATGGACTGTCGGGATGGATTGACGGGGCGAAAATCAGGTTTTAGGGATGAAAACCAGTCTAATGGACTGTCCGAATGGACTGGGTGGACAAAAATACGGTTTTTGCGATGATAACTTGTCTAATGGACTGTCGGAATTGACTGACAGGGCGAAAATCAGGTTTTCCCCGATGAAAACCTGTCTGATGGACTGTCGAGATAGACTGACGGGGCCAAAATCAGGTTTTCCCTGATAAAAACCTGTCCGATGGACTTTCGGGATGGACTGACGGGGCGAAAATCAGGTTTTCGTGATTAACACCAGTTTGATGGACTGTCAGGATAGACTGACGGGGCGAAAATCAAGTTTTCGGGATGAAAACCCGTCGGATGGACTGTCCGGATTGACTGGGTGGACGAAAATCATGTTCTCGCGATGAAAACCTGTCTGATGGACCGTCGGGATGGACTGAGGGGGCGAAAATTTGATTTTCCCCAATGAAAACCTGTCTGATGGACTGTCGGTATGGACTCACGGGGCGAAAATCAGGGTTTCAATGAAAACCTGTCTGATGGACCGGGTGGACGAAAAACTGGTTTTCACTATAAAAACCTGTTTGATGGACTCTCGGAAGCACTGCTGGGGCGAAAATCAGGTTTTCCCCGATGAAAACCTGTCTGAAGGACTGTCGGGATGGACTGACGGGCCAAAAATCAGGTTTTCCCCGAAGAAAACCTGTCTAATGGGCTGTCGGCATGGACTGACGGGGCGAAAGTCAGATTTTTCCCAATGAAAACCTGTCTGATGGACTGTGAGGATGGACTGACGGAGCGAAAATCAGGTTTCCCCGATGAAAACCTGTCTGATGGACTGTCGGGATGGACTGACGGGGCAAAAATCAGGTTTTCCCGATGAAAACCTGTCTGACGGACTGTCGGGATGGACTGACGGGGCAAA
>FNXX01000021.1:0-147289 GCA_900108845.1 Iljinskaea planisiliqua
ACAATGTAATTATGCTTCTCATTCCTCATTTAGGCATCCCACAATGCATATTTCTAGTGGTATTCATTGTTATGACCATTGTTACACTTTAATATTATGTTTTATGAATTTTGGGACATGAAGTTCCTTTTCTGAACTTCATGGGACTCATTTTAGTTCCAGATTCCACTTTTCTGTCTATTGGATTTGGTTGATTGACAGTGTCTCCCAATGAATGAGAAACAATGCATTTATGCTTCTCATTCCACATGTAGGTGTCCCACAGTGCATATTTCTAGTGGTATTCATTATTATAACCATTGTTACTCTTTAATATTCTGTTTTTTTTATTTGGAACATGAAGTTCATTTTCTGATCTTCATGGGACTCATTTTAGTTCCAGATTTCACTTTAAGGTCTATTGAATTTGGTTGATTGACGGTGTCTCCCAATGAATGAAAAACAATGTATTTATGCTTCTCATTCTTCATTTAGGTGTCCCACAATGCATATTTCTAGTGGTATAGATTGTTATGACCATTCTTACTTTTTAATATTCTGCTTTATGAATTTTGGGACATGAAGTTCCTTTTTTATCTTCATTGGACTCATTTCAGTTCCAGATTTCTCTTTTTAGTGTATTGGATTTGGTTGATTAACGGTGTCTCCCAAGGAATGAGTAGCAATGTATTTATGTTGCTCATTCCTCATTTAGGTGTCCCACAATGCATATTTCTATTGGTATTCATTGTTATGACTGTTCTTTACTCTTTAAAATTATGTTTAATGTATTTGGGGACATGAAGTTCATTTTCTTGTATTCATGGGACTCATTTTAGTTCCAGATTCCACCTTTTGTCTATCGGATTTGGTTGATTGACGGTGTCTCCCAATGAATGAGAAACAATGTATGTATGCTTCTCATTCCTCATTTAGGCGTCCCACAATGCATATTTCTAGTGGTATTCAAAGTTATGACCATTCTTACTCTTTAAAATTATGTTTTATGCCTTTGGGGACAAAAAGTTCATTTTTGATCTTTATGGGACTCATTTTAGTTCCATCTTCCACTTTTTGGTATATTGGATTTGGTAGATTAATGATATCTCCCAATGAATGAGAAACAAAGTATTATGTTTCTCATTCCTCATTTAGGTGTCCAACAATGCATATTTCTATTTGTATTCATTGTTATGACCACTCTTACTCTTTAAACTTTGTTTTATGAATTTGGAGACATGAAGTTCATTTTCTGATCCTCATTGGACTCATTTCAGTTCCAGATTCCTCTTTTTAGTCTATTGGATTTGGTTGGTTAACGGTGTCTCCCAATGAATGAAAAGCAATGTATTTATGCTGCTCATTCCTCATTTAGGTGTCCCACAATGCATATTTCTAGTGGTGTTCATTGTTATGACTATTCTTAATCTTTAAAATTATGGTTAACGTATATGGTGACATGATGTTCATTTTTTAGTTTTCATGGGACTCATTTTAGTTCTAGATTCCACTTTTTTGTCTATCGGATTTGGTTGATTGACGGTGTCTCCCAATGAATGAGAAACAATGTAATTATGCTTCTCATTCCTCATTAGGCATCCCACAATGCATATTTCTAGTGGTATTCATTGTTATGACCATTGTTACACTTTAAATATATGTTTTATGAATTTGGGACATGAAGTTCCTTTTCTGATCTTCATGGGACTCATTTAGTTCCAGATTCCACTTTTCTGTCTATTGGATTTGGTTGATTGACAGTGTCTCCCAATGACTGAGAAACAATGTATTTATGCTTCTCATTCCTCATTTAGGCGTTCCACAATGCATATTTCTAGTGGTATTCATCGTTATGACCATTTTACTCTTCAAATTATGATTTATGCATTTGGGGAAAAGAAATTCATTTTCTTATCTTCATGGGACTCATTTTAGTTCTAGATTCCACTTTTTTGTCTATCGGATTTGGTTGATTGACGGTGTCTCCCAATGAATGAGAAACAATGTATTTATGCTTCTCATTCCTCATTTAGGTGTCCCACAATACATATTTCTAGTGGTATACATTGTTATTACCATTCTTACTCTTTAATATTCTGTTTTATGAATTTAGGGACATGAAGTTCCTTTTCTATCGTCATTGGACTCATTTTAGTTCCAGATTCCTCTTTATTGTGTGTTGGATTTGGTTGATTAACGGTGTCTCCCAAGGAATGAGTAGCAATGTATTTATGTTGCTCATTCCTCATTTAGGTGTCCAACAATGCATATTTCTAGTGGTATTCATTATTATGACCACTCTCACTCTTTAAAACTTTGTTTTATGAATTTGGATACATGAAGTTCATTTTCTGATCCTCATTGGACTCATTTCAGTTCCAGATTCCTCTTTTTAGTCTATTGGATTTGGTTGATTAACGGTGTCTCCCAATGAATGAAAAGCAATGTATTTATGCTGCTCATTCCTCATTTAGGTGTCCCACAATGCATATTTCTAGTAGTGTTCATTGTTATGACTATTCTTACTCTTTAAAATTATGTTTAACGTATATGGGGACCTGATGTTCATTTTTTAGTTTTTATGGACTCATTTTTGTTCTAGATTCCACTTTTTTGTCTATCGGATTTGGTTGACTGACGGTGTCTCCCAATGAATGAGAAACAATGTAATTATGCTTCTCATTCCTCATTTAGGCATCCCACAATGCATATTTCTAGTGGTATTCATTGTTATGACCATTGTTACACTTTAATATTATGTTTTATGAATTTTGGGACATGAAGTTCCTTTTCTGAACTTCATGGGACTCATTTTAGTTCCAGATTCCACTTTTCTGTCTATTGGATTTGGTTGATTGACAGTGTCTCCCAATGAATGAGAAACAATGTATTTATGCTTCTCATTCCTCATTTAGGCGTTCCACAATGCATATTTCTAGTGGTATTCATCGTTATGACCATTTTTACTCTTTAAAATTATGATTTGTGCATTTGGGGAAAAGAAGTTCATTTTCTTATCTTCATGGGACCCATTTCAGTTCCAGATTCCTCTTTTTAGTCTATTGGATTTGGTTGATTAACGGTGTCTCCCAATGAATGAGAAGCAATGCATTTATGCTTCTCATTCCACATGTAGGTGTCCCACAGTGCATATTTCTAGTGGTATTCATTATTATAACCATTGTTACTCTTTAATATTCTGTTTTTTTTATTTGGAACATGAAGTTCATTTTCTGATTTTCATGGGACTCATTTTAGTTCCAGATTTCACTTTAAGGTCTATTGGATTTTGGTTGATTGACGGTGTCTCCCAATGAATGAAAAACAATGTATTTATGCTTCTCATTCTTCATTTAGGTATCCCACAATGCATATTTCTAGTGGTATACATTGTTATGACCATTCTTACTTTTTAATATTCTGTTTTATGAATTTAGGGACATGAAGTTCCTTTTTTATCTTCATTGGACTCATTTCAGTTCCAGATTTCTCTTTTTAGTGTATTGGATTTGGTTGATTAACGGTGTCTCCCAAGGAATGAGTAGCAATGTATTTATGTTGCTCATTCCTCATTTAGGTGTCCCACAATGCATATTTCTATTGGTATTCATTGTTATGACTGTTCTTACTCTTTAAAATTATGTTTAATGTATTTGGGGACATGAAGTTCATTTTCTTGTATTCATGGACTCATTTTAGTTCCAGATTCCACCTTTTGTCTATCGATTTGGTTGATTGACGGTGTCTCCCAATGAATGAGAAACAATGTATGTATGCTTCTCATTCCTCATTTAGGCGTCCCACAATGCATATTTCTAGTGGTATTTAAAGTTATGACCATTCTTACTCTTTAAAATTATGTTTTATGCCTTTGGGGACAAAAAGTTCATTTTTGATCTTTATGGACTCATTTTAGTTCCATCTTCCACTTTTTGGTATATTGGATTTGGTAGATTAACGATATCTCCCAATGAATGAGAAACAAAGTATTATGTTTCTCATTCCTCATTTAGGTGTCCAACAATGCATATTTCTATTTGTATTCATTGTTATGACCACTCTTACTCTTTAAACTTTGTTTTATGAATTTGGAGACATGAAGTTCATTTTCTGATCCTCATTGGACTCATTTCAGTTCCAGATTCCTCTTTTTAGTCTATTGGATTTGGTTGATTAACGGTGTCTCCCAATGAATGAAAAGCAATGTATTTATGCTGCTCATTCCTCATTTAGGTGTCCCACAATGCATATTTCTAGTGGTGTTCATTGTTATGACTATTCTTAATCTTTAAAATTATGGTTAACGTATATGGTGACATGATGTTCATTTTTTAGTTTTCATGGGACTCATTTTAGTTCTAGATTCCACTTTTTTGTCTATCGGATTTGGTTGATTGACGGTGTCTCCCAATGAATGAGAAACAATGTAATTATGCTTCTCATTCCTCATTTAGGCATCCCACAATGCATATTTCTAGTGGTATTCATTGTTATGACCATTGTTACACTTTAATATTATGTTTTATGAATTTTGGGACATGAAGTTCCTTTTCTGATTTTCATTGGACTCATTTTAGTTCCAGATTCCACTTTTCTGTCTATTGGATTTGGTTGATTGACAGTGTCTCCCAATGAATGAGAAACAATGTATTTATGCTTCTCATTCCTCATTTAGGCGTTCCACAATGCATATTTCTAGTGGTATTCATCGTTATGACCATTTTTACTCTTTAAAATTATGATTTGTGCATTTGGGGAAAAGAAGTTCATTTTCTTATCTTCATGGGACTCATTTCAGTTCCAGATTCCTCTTTTTAGTCTATTGGATTTGGTTGATTAACGGTGTCCCCCAATGAATGAGAAGCAATGCATTTATGCTTCTCATTCCACATGTAGGTGTCCCACAGTGCATATTTCTAGTGGTATTCATTATTATAACCATTGTTACTCTTTAATATTCTGTTTTTTTTATTTGGAACATGAAGTTCATTTTCTGATCTTCATGGGACTCATTTTAGTTCCAGATTTCACTTTAAGGTCTATTGGATTTGGTTGATTGACGGTGTCTCCAATGAATGAAAAACAATGTATTTATGCTTCTCATTCTTCATTTAGGTATCCCACAATGCATATTTCTAGTGGTATACATTGTTATGACCATTCTTACTTTTTAATATTCTGTTTTATGAATTTAGGGACATGAAGTTCCTTTTTTATCTTCATTGGACTCATTTCAGTTCCAGATTTCTCTTTTAGTGTATTGGATTTGGTTGATTAACGGTGTCTCCCAAGGAATGAGTAGCAATGTATTTATGTTGCTCATTCCTCATTTAGGTGTCCCACAATGCATATTTCTATTGGTATTCATTGTTATGACTGTTCTTACTCTTTAAAATTATGTTTAATGTATTTGGGGACATGAAGTTCATTTTCTTGTATTCATGGGACTCATTTTAGTTCAGATTCCACCTTTTGTCTATCGGATTTGGTTGATTGACGGTGTCTCCCAATGAATGAGAAACAATGTATGTATGCTTCTCATTCCTCATTTAGGCGTCCCACAATGCATATTTCTAGTGGTATTCAAAGTTATGACCATTCTTACTCTTTAAAATTATGTTTTATGCCTTTGGGGACAAAAAGTTCATTTTTGATCTTTATGGGACTCATTTTAGTTCCATCTTCCACTTTTTGGTATATTGGATTTGGTAGATTAACGATATCTCCCAATGAATGAGAAACAAAGTATTATGTTTCTCATTCCTCATTTAGGTGTCCAACAATGCATATTTCTATTTGTATTCATTGTTATGACCACTCTTACTCTTTAAAACTTTGTTTTATGAATTTGGAGACATGAAGTTCATTTTCTGATCCTCATTGGACTCATTTCAGTTCCAGATTCCTCTTTTTAGTGTATTGGATTTGGTTGATTAACGGTGTCTCCCAATGAATGAGAAGCAATGCATTTATGATTCTCATTCGACATGTAGGTGTCCCACAGTGCATATTTCTAGTGGTATTCATTATTATAACCATTGTTACTCATTAATATTCGGTTTTTTTTATTTGAAAACATGAAGTTCCTTTTCTGATCTTCATGAGACTCATTTTAGTTCCAGATTCTTCTTTTTGGTATATTGGATTTGGTTGATTAACGGTATCAGCCAATGAATGAGAAACAAAGTATTTATGTTTCTCATTCCTCATTTAGGTGTCCCACAATGCATATTTCTAGTGGTATTCATTGTTATGATTATTCTTACTCTTTAAAATTATGTTTAATGTATTTGAGGACATGAAGTTCATTTTCGGGTCTTCATAGGACTCATTTTAGTTCCAGATTCCACTTTAAGGTCTATTGAATTTGATTGATTGACGGTGTCTCCCAATGAATGAAAAACAATGTATTTATGCTTCTCATTCTTCATTTAGGTGTCCCACAATACATATTTCTAGTGGTATACATTGTTATGACCATTCTTACTCTTTAATATTCTGTTTTATGAATTTAGGGACATGAAGTTCCTTTTCTATCTTCATTGGACTCATTTTAGTTCCAGATTCCTCTTTATTGTGTATTGGATTTGGTTGATTAACGGTGTCTCCCAAGGAATGAGTAGCAATGTATTTATGTTGCTCATTCCTCATTTAGGTGTCCAACAATGCATATTTCTAGTGGTATTCATTATTATGACCACTCTCACTCTTTAAAACTTTGTTTTATGAATTTGGATACATGGAGTTCATTTTCTGATCCTCATTGGACTCATTTCACTTCCAGATTCCTCTTTTTAGTCTATTGGAATTGGTTGATTAACGGTGTCTCCGAATGAATGAAAAGCAATGTATTATGCTGCTCATTCCTCATTTAGGTGTCCCACAATGCATATTTCTAGTGGTGTTCATTGTTATGACTATTCTTACTCTTTAAAATTATGTTTAACGTATATGGGGACATGATGTTCATTTTTTAGTTTTTATGGGACTCATTTTTGTTCTAGATTCCACTTTTTTGTCTATCGGATTTGGTTGACTGACGGTGTCTCCCAATGAATGAGAAACAATGTATGTATGCTTCTCATTCCTCATTTAGGCGTCCCACAATGCATATTTCTAGTGGTATTTAAAGTTATGACCATTCTTACTCTTTAAAATTATGTTTTATGCCTTTGGGGACAAAAAGTTCATTTTTGATCTTTATGGGACTCATTTTAGTTCCATCTTCCACTTTTTGGTATATTGGATTTGGTAGATTAACGATATCTCCCAATGAATGAGAAACAAAGTATTATGTTTCTCATTCCTCATTTAGGTGTCCAACAATGCATATTTCTATTTGTATTCATTGTTATGACCACTCTTACTCTTTAAACTTTGTTTTATGAATTTGGAGACATGAAGTTCATTTTCTGATCCTCATTGGACTCATTTCAGTTCCAGATTCCTCTTTTTAGTCTATTGGATTTGGTTGATTAACGGTGTCTCCCAATGAATGAAAAGCAATGTATTTATGCTGCTCATTCCTCATTTAGGTGTCCCACAATGCATATTTCTAGTGGTGTTCATTGTTATGACTATTCTTAATCTTTAAAATTATGGTTAACGTATATGGTGACATGATGTTCATTTTTTAGTTTTCATGGGACTCATTTTAGTTCTAGATTCCACTTTTTTGTCTATCGGATTTGGTTGATTGACGGTGTCTCCCAATGAATGAGAAACAATGTAATTATGCTTCTCATTCCTCATTTAGGCATCCCACAATGCATATTTCTAGTGGTATTCATTGTTATGACCATTGTTACACTTTAATATTATGTTTTATGAATTTTGGGACATGAAGTTCCTTTTCTGATCTTCATTGGACTCATTTTAGTTCCAGATTCCACTTTTCTGTCTATTGGATTTGGTTGATTGACAGTGTCTCCCAATGAATGAGAAACAATGTATTTATGCTTCTCATTCCTCATTTAGGCGTTCCACAATGCATATTTCTAGTGGTATTCATCGTTATGACCATTTTTACTCTTTAAAATTATGATTTGTGCATTTGGGGAAAAGAAGTTCATTTTCTTATCTTCATGGGACTCATTTCAGTTCCAGATTCCTCTTTTTAGTCTATTGGATTTGGTTGATTAACGGTGTCCCCCAATGAATGAGAAGCAATGCATTTATGCTTCTCATTCCACATGTAGGTGTCCCACAGTGCATATTTCTAGTGGTATTCATTATTATAACCATTGTTACTCTTTAATATTCTGTTTTTTTTATTTGGAACATGAAGTTCATTTTCTGATCTTCATGGGACTCATTTTAGTTCCAGATTTCACTTTAAGGTCTATTGGATTTGGTTGATTGACGGTGTCTCCCAATGAATGAAAAACAATGTATTTATGCTTCTCATTCTTCATTTAGGTATCCCACAATGCATATTTCTAGTGGTATACATTGTTATGACCATTCTTACTTTTTAATATTCTGTTTTATGAATTTAGGGACATGAAGTTCCTTTTTTATCTTCATTGGACTCATTTCAGTTCCAGATTTCTCTTTTTAGTGTATTGGATTTGGTTGATTAACGGTGTCTCCCAAGGAATGAGTAGCAATGTATTTATGTTGCTCATTCCTCATTTAGGTGTCCCACAATGCATATTTCTATTGGTATTCATTGTTATGACTGTTCTTACTCTTTAAAATTATGTTTAATGTATTTGGGGACATGAAGTTCATTTTCTTGTATTCATGGGACTCATTTTAGTTCCAGATTCCACCTTTTGTCTATCGGATTTGGTTGATTGACGGTGTCTCCCAATGAATGAGAAACAATGTATGTATGCTTCTCATTCCTCATTTAGGCGTCCCACAATGCATATTTCTAGTGGTATTCAAAGTTATGACCATTCTTACTCTTTAAAATTATGTTTTATGCCTTTGGGGACAAAAAGTTCATTTTTGATCTTTATGGGACTCATTTTAGTTCCATCTTCCACTTTTTGGTATATTGGATTTGGTAGATTAACGATATCTCCCAATGAATGAGAAACAAAGTATTATGTTTCTCATTCCTCATTTAGGTGTCCAACAATGCATATTTCTATTTGTATTCATTGTTATGACCACTCTTACTCTTTAAAACTTTGTTTTATGAATTTGGAGACATGAAGTTCATTTTCTGATCCTCATTGGACTCATTTCAGTTCCAGATTCCTCTTTTTAGTGTATTGGATTTGGTTGATTAACGGTGTCTCCCAATGAATGAGAAGCAATGCATTTATGATTCTCATTCGACATGTAGGTGTCCCACAGTGCATATTTCTAGTGGTATTCATTATTATAACCATTGTTACTCATTAATATTCGGTTTTTTTTATTTGAAAACATGAAGTTCCTTTTCTGATCTTCATGAGACTCATTTTAGTTCCAGATTCTTCTTTTTGGTATATTGGATTTGGTTGATTAACGGTATCAGCCAATGAATGAGAAACAAAGTATTTATGTTTCTCATTCCTCATTTAGGTGTCCCACAATGCATATTTCTAGTGGTATTCATTGTTATGATTATTCTTACTCTTTAAAATTATGTTTAATGTATTTGAGGACATGAAGTTCATTTTCGGGTCTTCATGGGACTCATTTTAGTTCCAGATTCCACTTTAAGGTCTATTGAATTTGATTGATTGACGGTGTCTCCCAATGAATGAAAAACAATGTATTTATGCTTCTCATTCTTCATTTAGGTGTCCCACAATACATATTTCTAGTGGTATACATTGTTATGACCATTCTTACTCTTTAATATTCTGTTTTATGAATTTAGGGACATGAAGTTCCTTTTCTATCTTCATTGGACTCATTTTAGTTCCAGATTCCTCTTTATTGTGTATTGGATTTGGTTGATTAACGGTGTCTCCCAAGGAATGAGTAGCAATGTATTTATGTTGCTCATTCCTCATTTAGGTGTCCAACAATGCATATTTCTAGTGGTATTCATTATTATGACCACTCTCACTCTTTAAAACTTTGTTTTATGAATTTGGATACATGGAGTTCATTTTCTGATCCTCATTGGACTCATTTCACTTCCAGATTCCTCTTTTTAGTCTATTGGAATTGGTTGATTAACGGTGTCTCCCAATGAATGAAAAGCAATGTATTTATGCTGCTCATTCCTCATTTAGGTGTCCCACAATGCATATTTCTAGTGGTGTTCATTGTTATGACTATTCTTACTCTTTAAAATTATGTTTAACGTATATGGGGACATGATGTTCATTTTTTAGTTTTTATGGGACTCATTTTTGTTCTAGATTCCACTTTTTGTCTATCGGATTTGGTTGACTGACGGTGTCTCCCAATGAATGAGAAACAATGTAATTATGCTTCTCATTCCTCATTTAGGCATCCCACAATGCATATTTCTAGTGGTATTCATTGTTATGACCATTGTTACACTTTAATATTATGTTTTATGAATTTTGGGACATGAAGTTCCTTTTCTGAACTTCATGGGACTCATTTTAGTTCCAGATTCCACTTTTCTGTCTTTTGGATTTGGTTGATTGACAGTGTCTCCCAATGAATGAGAAACAATGTATTTATGCTTCTCATTCCTCATTTAGGCGTTCCACAATGCATATTTCTAGTGGTATTCATCGTTATGACCATTTTTACTCTTTAAAATTATAATTTGTGCATTTGGGGAAAAGAAGTTCATTTTCTTATCTTCATGGGACTCATTTCAGTTCCAGATTCCTCTTTTTAGTCTATTGGATTTGGTTGATTAACGGTGTCTCCCAATGAATGAGAAGCAATGCATTTATGCTTCTCATTCCACATGTAGGTGTCCCACAGTGCATATTTCTAGTGGTATTCATTATTATAACCATTGTTACTCTTTAATATTCTGTTTTTTTTATTTGGAACATGAAGTTCATTTTCTGATTTTCATGGGACTCATTTTAGTTCCAGATTTCACTTTAAGGTCTATTGGATTTGGTTGATTGACGGTGTCTCCCAATGAATGAAAAACAATGTATGTATGCTTCTCATTCCTCATTTAGGTGTCCCACAATGCATATTTCTAGTGGTGTTCATTGTTATGACTATTCTTACTCTTTAAAATTATGTTTAACGTATATGGGGACATGATGTTCATTTTTTAGTTTTTATGGGACTCATTTTAGTTCTAGATTCCACTTTTTTGTCTATCGGATTTGGTTGACTGACGGTGTCTCCCAATGAATGAGAAACAATGTAATTATGCTTCTCATTCCTCATTTAGGCATCCCACAATGCATATTTCTAGTGGTATTCATTGTTATGACCATTGTTACACTTTAATATTATGTTTTATGAATTTTGGGACATGAAGTTCCTTTTCTGAACTTCATGGGACTCATTTTAGTTCCAGATTCCACTTTTCTGTCTATTGGATTTGGTTGATTGACAGTGTCTCCCAATGAATGAGAAACAATGCATTTATGCTTCTCATTCCACATGTAGGTGTCCCACAGTGCATATTTCTAGTGGTATTCATTATTATAACCATTGTTACTCTTTAATATTCTGTTTTTTTATTTGGAACATGAAGTTCATTTTCTGATCTTCATGGGACTCATTTTAGTTCCAGATTTCACTTTAAGGTCTATTGAATTTGGTTGATTGACGGTGTCTCCCAATGAATGAAAAACAATGTATTTATGCTTCTCATTCTTCATTTAGGTGTCCCACAATGCATATTTCTAGTGGTATAGATTGTTATGACCATTCTTACTTTTTAATATTCTGCTTTATGAATTTTGGGACATGAAGTTCCTTTTTTATCTTCATTGGACTCATTTCAGTTCCAGATTTCTCTTTTTAGTGTATTGGATTTGGTTGATTAACGGTGTCTCCCAAGGAATGAGTAGCAATGTATTTATGTTGCTCATTCCTCATTTAGGTGTCCCACAATGCATATTTCTATTGGTATTCATTGTTATGACTGTTCTTACTCTTTAAAATTATGTTTAATGTATTTGGGGACATGAAGTTCATTTTCTTGTATTCATGGGACTCATTTTAGTTCCAGATTCCACCTTTTGTCTATCGGATTTGGTTGATTGACGGTGTCTCCCAATGAATGAGAAACAATGTATGTATGCTTCTCATTCCTCATTTAGGCGTCCCACAATGCATATTTCTAGTGGTATTCAAAGTTATGACCATTCTTACTCTTTAAAATTATGTTTTATGCCTTTGGGGACAAAAAGTTCATTTTTGATCTTTATGGGACTCATTTTAGTTCCATCTTCCACTTTTTGGTATATTGGATTTGGTAGATTAATGATATCTCCCAATGAATGAGAAACAAAGTATTATGTTTCTCATTCCTCATTTAGGTGTCCAACAATGCATATTTCTATTTGTATTCATTGTTATGACCACTCTTACTCTTTAAACTTTGTTTTATGAATTTGGAGACATGAAGTTCATTTTCTGATCCTCATTGGACTCATTTCAGTTCCAGATTCCTCTTTTTAGTCTATTGGATTTGGTTGGTTAACGGTGTCTCCCAATGAATGAAAAGCAATGTATTTATGCTGCTCATTCCTCATTTAGGTGTCCCACAATGCATATTTCTAGTGGTGTTCATTGTTATGACTATTCTTAATCTTTAAAATTATGGTTAACGTATATGGTGACATGATGTTCATTTTTTAGTTTTCATGGGACTCATTTTAGTTCTAGATTCCACTTTTTTGTCTATCGGATTTGGTTGATTGACGGTGTCTCCCAATGAATGAGAAACAATGTAATTATGCTTCTCATTCCTCATTTAGGCATCCCACAATGCATATTTCTAGTGGTATTCATTGTTATGACCATTGTTACACTTTAATATTATGTTTTATGAATTTTGGGACATGAAGTTCCTTTTCTGATCTTCATGGGACTCATTTTAGTTCCAGATTCCACTTTTCTGTCTATTGGATTTGGTTGATTGACAGTGTCTCCCAATGACTGAGAAACAATGTATTTATGCTTCTCATTCCTCATTTAGGCGTTCCACAATGCATATTTCTAGTGGTATTCATCGTTATGACCATTTTTACTCTTCAAAATTATGATTTATGCATTTGGGGAAAAGAAATTCATTTTCTTATCTTCATGGGACTCATTTTAGTTCTAGATTCCACTTTTTTGTCTATCGGATTTGGTTGATTGACGGTGTCTCCCAATGAATGAGAAACAATGTATTTATGCTTCTCATTCCTCATTTAGGTGTCCCACAATACATATTTCTAGTGGTATACATTGTTATTACCATTCTTACTCTTTAATATTCTGTTTTATGAATTTAGGGACATGAAGTTCCTTTTCTATCGTCATTGGACTCATTTTAGTTCCAGATTCCTCTTTATTGTGTGTTGGATTTGGTTGATTAACGGTGTCTCCCAAGGAATGAGTAGCAATGTATTTATGTTGCTCATTCCTCATTTAGGTGTCCAACAATGCATATTTCTAGTGGTATTCATTATTATGACCACTCTCACTCTTTAAAACTTTGTTTTATGAATTTGGATACATGAAGTTCATTTTCTGATCCTCATTGGACTCATTTCAGTTCCAGATTCCTCTTTTTAGTCTATTGGATTTGGTTGATTAACGGTGTCTCCCAATGAATGAAAAGCAATGTATTTATGCTGCTCATTCCTCATTTAGGTGTCCCACAATGCATATTTCTAGTGGTGTTCATTGTTATGACTATTCTTACTCTTTAAAATTATGTTTAACGTATATGGGTACCTGATGTTCATTTTTTAGTTTTTATGGGACTCATTTTTGTTCTAGATTCCACTTTTTTGTCTATCGGATTTGGTTGACTGACGGTGTCTCCCAATGAATGAGAAACAATGTAATTATGCTTCTCATTCCTCATTTAGGCATCCCACAATGCATATTTCTAGTGGTATTCATTGTTATGACCATTGTTACACTTTAATATTATGTTTTATGAATTTTGGGACATGAAGTTCCTTTTCTGAACTTCATGGGACTCATTTTAGTTCCAGATTCCACTTTTCTGTCTATTGGATTTGGTTGATTGACAGTGTCTCCCAATGAATGAGAAACAATGTATTTATGCTTCTCATTCCTCATTTAGGCGTTCCACAATGCATATTTCTAGTGGTATTCATCGTTATGACCATTTTTACTCTTTAAAATTATGATTTGTGCATTTGGGGAAAAGAAGTTCATTTTCTTATCTTCATGGGACCCATTTCAGTTCCAGATTCCTCTTTTTAGTCTATTGGATTTGGTTGATTAACGGTGTCTCCCAATGAATGAGAAGCAATGCATTTATGCTTCTCATTCCACATGTAGGTGTCCCACAGTGCATATTTCTAGTGGTATTCATTATTATAACCATTGTTACTCTTTAATATTCTGTTTTTTTTATTTGGAACATGAAGTTCATTTTCTGATTTTCATGGGACTCATTTTAGTTCCAGATTTCACTTTAAGGTCTATTGGATTTGGTTGATTGACGGTGTCTCCCAATGAATGAAAAACAATGTATTTATGCTTCTCATTCTTCATTTAGGTATCCCACAATGCATATTTCTAGTGGTATACATTGTTATGACCATTCTTACTTTTTAATATTCTGTTTTATGAATTTAGGGACATGAAGTTCCTTTTTTATCTTCATTGGACTCATTTCAGTTCCAGATTTCTCTTTTTAGTGTATTGGATTTGGTTGATTAACGGTGTCTCCCAAGGAATGAGTAGCAATGTATTTATGTTGCTCATTCCTCATTTAGGTGTCCCACAATGCATATTTCTATTGGTATTCATTGTTATGACTGTTCTTACTCTTTAAAATTATGTTTAATGTATTTGGGGACATGAAGTTCATTTTCTTGTATTCATGGGACTCATTTTAGTTCCAGATTCCACCTTTTGTCTATCGGATTTGGTTGATTGACGGTGTCTCCCAATGAATGAGAAACAATGTATGTATGCTTCTCATTCCTCATTTAGGCGTCCCACAATGCATATTTCTAGTGGTATTTAAAGTTATGACCATTCTTACTCTTTAAAATTATGTTTTATGCCTTTGGGGACAAAAAGTTCATTTTTGATCTTTATGGGACTCATTTTAGTTCCATCTTCCACTTTTTGGTATATTGGATTTGGTAGATTAACGATATCTCCCAATGAATGAGAAACAAAGTATTATGTTTCTCATTCCTCATTTAGGTGTCCAACAATGCATATTTCTATTTGTATTCATTGTTATGACCACTCTTACTCTTTAAACTTTGTTTTATGAATTTGGAGACATGAAGTTCATTTTCTGATCCTCATTGGACTCATTTCAGTTCCAGATTCCTCTTTTTAGTCTATTGGATTTGGTTGATTAACGGTGTCTCCCAATGAATGAAAAGCAATGTATTTATGCTGCTCATTCCTCATTTAGGTGTCCCACAATGCATATTTCTAGTGGTGTTCATTGTTATGACTATTCTTAATCTTTAAAATTATGGTTAACGTATATGGTGACATGATGTTCATTTTTTAGTTTTCATGGGACTCATTTTAGTTCTAGATTCCACTTTTTTGTCTATCGGATTTGGTTGATTGACGGTGTCTCCCAATGAATGAGAAACAATGTAATTATGCTTCTCATTCCTCATTTAGGCATCCCACAATGCATATTTCTAGTGGTATTCATTGTTATGACCATTGTTACACTTTAATATTATGTTTTATGAATTTTGGGACATGAAGTTCCTTTTCTGATTTTCATGGGACTCATTTTAGTTCCAGATTCCACTTTTCTGTCTATTGGATTTGGTTGATTGACAGTGTCTCCCAATGAATGAGAAACAATGTATTTATGCTTCTCATTCCTCATTTAGGCGTTCCACAATGCATATTTCTAGTGGTATTCATCGTTATGACCATTTTTACTCTTTAAAATTATGATTTGTGCATTTGGGGAAAAGAAGTTCATTTTCTTATCTTCATGGGACTCATTTCAGTTCCAGATTCCTCTTTTTAGTCTATTGGATTTGGTTGATTAACGGTGTCCCCCAATGAATGAGAAGCAATGCATTTATGCTTCTCATTCCACATGTAGGTGTCCCACAGTGCATATTTCTAGTGGTATTCATTATTATAACCATTGTTACTCTTTAATATTCTGTTTTTTTTATTTGGAACATGAAGTTCATTTTCTGATCTTCATGGGACTCATTTTAGTTCCAGATTTCACTTTAAGGTCTATTGGATTTGGTTGATTGACGGTGTCTCCCAATGAATGAAAAACAATGTATTTATGCTTCTCATTCTTCATTTAGGTATCCCACAATGCATATTTCTAGTGGTATACATTGTTATGACCATTCTTACTTTTTAATATTCTGTTTTATGAATTTAGGGACATGAAGTTCCTTTTTTATCTTCATTGGACTCATTTCAGTTCCAGATTTCTCTTTTTAGTGTATTGGATTTGGTTGATTAACGGTGTCTCCCAAGGAATGAGTAGCAATGTATTTATGTTGCTCATTCCTCATTTAGGTGTCCCACAATGCATATTTCTATTGGTATTCATTGTTATGACTGTTCTTACTCTTTAAAATTATGTTTAATGTATTTGGGGACATGAAGTTCATTTTCTTGTATTCATGGGACTCATTTTAGTTCCAGATTCCACCTTTTGTCTATCGGATTTGGTTGATTGACGGTGTCTCCCAATGAATGAGAAACAATGTATGTATGCTTCTCATTCCTCATTTAGGCGTCCCACAATGCATATTTCTAGTGGTATTCAAAGTTATGACCATTCTTACTCTTTAAAATTATGTTTTATGCCTTTGGGGACAAAAAGTTCATTTTTGATCTTTATGGGACTCATTTTAGTTCCATCTTCCACTTTTTGGTATATTGGATTTGGTAGATTAACGATATCTCCCAATGAATGAGAAACAAAGTATTATGTTTCTCATTCCTCATTTAGGTGTCCAACAATGCATATTTCTATTTGTATTCATTGTTATGACCACTCTTACTCTTTAAAACTTTGTTTTATGAATTTGGAGACATGAAGTTCATTTTCTGATCCTCATTGGACTCATTTCAGTTCCAGATTCCTCTTTTTAGTGTATTGGATTTGGTTGATTAACGGTGTCTCCCAATGAATGAGAAGCAATGCATTTATGATTCTCATTCGACATGTAGGTGTCCCACAGTGCATATTTCTAGTGGTATTCATTATTATAACCATTGTTACTCATTAATATTCGGTTTTTTTTATTTGAAAACATGAAGTTCCTTTTCTGATCTTCATGAGACTCATTTTAGTTCCAGATTCTTCTTTTTGGTATATTGGATTTGGTTGATTAACGGTATCAGCCAATGAATGAGAAACAAAGTATTTATGTTTCTCATTCCTCATTTAGGTGTCCCACAATGCATATTTCTAGTGGTATTCATTGTTATGATTATTCTTACTCTTTAAAATTATGTTTAATGTATTTGAGGACATGAAGTTCATTTTCGGGTCTTCATAGGACTCATTTTAGTTCCAGATTCCACTTTAAGGTCTATTGAATTTGATTGATTGACGGTGTCTCCCAATGAATGAAAAACAATGTATTTATGCTTCTCATTCTTCATTTAGGTGTCCCACAATACATATTTCTAGTGGTATACATTGTTATGACCATTCTTACTCTTTAATATTCTGTTTTATGAATTTAGGGACATGAAGTTCCTTTTCTATCTTCATTGGACTCATTTTAGTTCCAGATTCCTCTTTATTGTGTATTGGATTTGGTTGATTAACGGTGTCTCCCAAGGAATGAGTAGCAATGTATTTATGTTGCTCATTCCTCATTTAGGTGTCCAACAATGCATATTTCTAGTGGTATTCATTATTATGACCACTCTCACTCTTTAAAACTTTGTTTTATGAATTTGGATACATGGAGTTCATTTTCTGATCCTCATTGGACTCATTTCACTTCCAGATTCCTCTTTTTAGTCTATTGGAATTGGTTGATTAACGGTGTCTCCCAATGAATGAAAAGCAATGTATTTATGCTGCTCATTCCTCATTTAGGTGTCCCACAATGCATATTTCTAGTGGTGTTCATTGTTATGACTATTCTTACTCTTTAAAATTATGTTTAACGTATATGGGGACATGATGTTCATTTTTTAGTTTTTATGGGACTCATTTTTGTTCTAGATTCCACTTTTTTGTCTATCGGATTTGGTTGACTGACGGTGTCTCCCAATGAATGAGAAACAATGTATGTATGCTTCTCATTCCTCATTTAGGCGTCCCACAATGCATATTTCTAGTGGTATTTAAAGTTATGACCATTCTTACTCTTTAAAATTATGTTTTATGCCTTTGGGGACAAAAAGTTCATTTTTGATCTTTATGGGACTCATTTTAGTTCCATCTTCCACTTTTTGGTATATTGGATTTGGTAGATTAACGATATCTCCCAATGAATGAGAAACAAAGTATTATGTTTCTCATTCCTCATTTAGGTGTCCAACAATGCATATTTCTATTTGTATTCATTGTTATGACCACTCTTACTCTTTAAACTTTGTTTTATGAATTTGGAGACATGAAGTTCATTTTCTGATCCTCATTGGACTCATTTCAGTTCCAGATTCCTCTTTTTAGTCTATTGGATTTGGTTGATTAACGGTGTCTCCCAATGAATGAAAAGCAATGTATTTATGCTGCTCATTCCTCATTTAGGTGTCCCACAATGCATATTTCTAGTGGTGTTCATTGTTATGACTATTCTTAATCTTTAAAATTATGGTTAACGTATATGGTGACATGATGTTCATTTTTTAGTTTTCATGGGACTCATTTTAGTTCTAGATTCCACTTTTTTGTCTATCGGATTTGGTTGATTGACGGTGTCTCCCAATGAATGAGAAACAATGTAATTATGCTTCTCATTCCTCATTTAGGCATCCCACAATGCATATTTCTAGTGGTATTCATTGTTATGACCATTGTTACACTTTAATATTATGTTTTATGAATTTTGGGACATGAAGTTCCTTTTCTGATCTTCATGGGACTCATTTTAGTTCCAGATTCCACTTTTCTGTCTATTGGATTTGGTTGATTGACAGTGTCTCCCAATGAATGAGAAACAATGTATTTATGCTTCTCATTCCTCATTTAGGCGTTCCACAATGCATATTTCTAGTGGTATTCATCGTTATGACCATTTTTACTCTTTAAAATTATGATTTGTGCATTTGGGGAAAAGAAGTTCATTTTCTTATCTTCATGGGACTCATTTCAGTTCCAGATTCCTTTTTTAGTCTATTGGATTTGGTTGATTAACGGTGTCCCCCAATGAATGAGAAGCAATGCATTTATGCTTCTCATTCCACATGTAGGTGTCCCACAGTGCATATTTCTAGTGGTATTCATTATTATAACCATTGTTACTCTTTAATATTCTGTTTTTTTTATTTGGAACATGAAGTTCATTTTCTGATCTTCATGGGACTCATTTTAGTTCCAGATTTCACTTTAAGGTCTATTGGATTTGGTTGATTGACGGTGTCTCCCAATGAATGAAAAACAATGTATTTATGCTTCTCATTCTTCATTTAGGTATCCCACAATGCATATTTCTAGTGGTATACATTGTTATGACCATTCTTACTTTTTAATATTCTGTTTTATGAATTTAGGGACATGAAGTTCCTTTTTTATCTTCATTGGACTCATTTCAGTTCCAGATTTCTCTTTTTAGTGTATTGGATTTGGTTGATTAACGGTGTCTCCCAAGGAATGAGTAGCAATGTATTTATGTTGCTCATTCCTCATTTAGGTGTCCCACAATGCATATTTCTATTGGTATTCATTGTTATGACTGTTCTTACTCTTTAAAATTATGTTTAATGTATTTGGGGACATGAAGTTCATTTTCTTGTATTCATGGGACTCATTTTAGTTCCAGATTCCACCTTTTGTCTATCGGATTTGGTTGATTGACGGTGTCTCCCAATGAATGAGAAACAATGTATGTATGCTTCTCATTCCTCATTTAGGCGTCCCACAATGCATATTTCTAGTGGTATTCAAAGTTATGACCATTCTTACTCTTTAAAATTATGTTTTATGCCTTTGGGGACAAAAAGTTCATTTTTGATCTTTATGGGACTCATTTTAGTTCCATCTTCCACTTTTTGGTATATTGGATTTGGTAGATTAACGATATCTCCCAATGAATGAGAAACAAAGTATTATGTTTCTCATTCCTCATTTAGGTGTCCAACAATGCATATTTCTATTTGTATTCATTGTTATGACCACTCTTACTCTTTAAAACTTTGTTTTATGAATTTGGAGACATGAAGTTCATTTTCTGATCCTCATTGGACTCATTTCAGTTCCAGATTCCTCTTTTTAGTGTATTGGATTTGGTTGATTAACGGTGTCTCCCAATGAATGAGAAGCAATGCATTTATGATTCTCATTCGACATGTAGGTGTCCCACAGTGCATATTTCTAGTGGTATTCATTATTATAACCATTGTTACTCATTAATATTCGGTTTTTTTTATTTGAAAACATGAAGTTCCTTTTCTGATCTTCATGAGACTCATTTTAGTTCCAGATTCTTCTTTTTGGTATATTGGATTTGGTTGATTAACGGTATCAGCCAATGAATGAGAAACAAAGTATTTATGTTTCTCATTCCTCATTTAGGTGTCCCACAATGCATATTTCTAGTGGTATTCATTGTTATGATTATTCTTACTCTTTAAAATTATGTTTAATGTATTTGAGGACATGAAGTTCATTTTCGGGTCTTCATGGGACTCATTTTAGTTCCAGATTCCACTTTAAGGTCTATTGAATTTGATTGATTGACGGTGTCTCCCAATGAATGAAAAACAATGTATTTATGCTTCTCATTCTTCATTTAGGTGTCCCACAATACATATTTCTAGTGGTATACATTGTTATGACCATTCTTACTCTTTAATATTCTGTTTTATGAATTTAGGGACATGAAGTTCCTTTTCTATCTTCATTGGACTCATTTTAGTTCCAGATTCCTCTTTATTGTGTATTGGATTTGGTTGATTAACGGTGTCTCCCAAGGAATGAGTAGCAATGTATTTATGTTGCTCATTCCTCATTTAGGTGTCCAACAATGCATATTTCTAGTGGTATTCATTATTATGACCACTCTCACTCTTTAAAACTTTGTTTTATGAATTTGGATACATGGAGTTCATTTTCTGATCCTCATTGGACTCATTTCACTTCCAGATTCCTCTTTTTAGTCTATTGGAATTGGTTGATTAACGGTGTCTCCCAATGAATGAAAAGCAATGTATTTATGCTGCTCATTCCTCATTTAGGTGTCCCACAATGCATATTTCTAGTGGTGTTCATTGTTATGACTATTCTTACTCTTTAAAATTATGTTTAACGTATATGGGGACATGATGTTCATTTTTTAGTTTTTATGGGACTCATTTTTGTTCTAGATTCCACTTTTTTGTCTATCGGATTTGGTTGACTGACGGTGTCTCCCAATGAATGAGAAACAATGTAATTATGCTTCTCATTCCTCATTTAGGCATCCCACAATGCATATTTCTAGTGGTATTCATTGTTATGACCATTGTTACACTTTAATATTATGTTTTATGAATTTTGGGACATGAAGTTCCTTTTCTGAACTTCATGGGACTCATTTTAGTTCCAGATTCCACTTTTCTGTCTTTTGGATTTGGTTGATTGACAGTGTCTCCCAATGAATGAGAAACAATGTATTTATGCTTCTCATTCCTCATTTAGGCGTTCCACAATGCATATTTCTAGTGGTATTCATCGTTATGACCATTTTTACTCTTTAAAATTATAATTTGTGCATTTGGGGAAAAGAAGTTCATTTTCTTATCTTCATGGGACTCATTTCAGTTCCAGATTCCTCTTTTTAGTCTATTGGATTTGGTTGATTAACGGTGTCTCCCAATGAATGAGAAGCAATGCATTTATGCTTCTCATTCCACATGTAGGTGTCCCACAGTGCATATTTCTAGTGGTATTCATTATTATAACCATTGTTACTCTTTAATATTCTGTTTTTTTTTATTTGGAACATGAAGTTCATTTTCTGATTTTCATGGGACTCATTTTAGTTCCAGATTTCACTTTAAGGTCTATTGGATTTGGTTGATTGACGGTGTCTCCCAATGAATGAAAAACAATGTATTTATGCTTCTCATTCTTCATTTAGGTATCCCACAATGCACATTTCTAGTGGTATACATTGTTATGACCATTCTTACTTTTTAATATTCTGTTTTATGAATTTAGGGACATGAAGTTCCTTTTTTATCTTCATTGGACTCATTTCAGTTCCAGATTTCTCTTTTTAGTGTATTGGATTTGGTTGATTAACGGTGTCTCCCAAGGAATGAGTAGCAATGTATTTATGTTGCTCATTCCTCATTTAGGTGTCCCACAATGCATATTTCTATTGGTATTCATTGTTATGACTGTTCTTACTCTTTAAAATTATGTTTAATGTATTTGGGGACATGAAGTTCATTTTCTTGTATTCATGGGACTCATTTTAGTTCCAGATTCCACCTTTTGTCTATCGGATTTGGTTGATTGACGGTGTCTCCCAATGAATGAGAAACAATGTATGTATGCTTCTCATTCCTCATTTAGGCGTCCCACAATGCATATTTCTAGTGGTATTCAAAGTTATGACTATTCTTAATCTTTAAAATTATGGTTAACGTATATGGTGACATGATGTTCATTTTTTAGTTTTCATGGGACTCATTTTAGTTCTAGATTCCACTTTTTTGTCTATCGGATTTGGTTGATTGACGGTGTCTCCCAATGAATGAGAAACAATGTAATTATGCTTCTCATTCCTCATTTAGGCATCCCACAATGCATATTTCTAGTGGTATTCATTGTTATGACCATTGTTACACTTTAATATTATGTTTTATGAATTTTGGGACATGAAGTTCCTTTTCTGATCTTCATGGGACTCATTTTAGTTCCAGATTCCACTTTTCTGTCTATTGGATTTGGTTGATTGACAGTGTCTCCCAATGACTGAGAAACAATGTATTTATGCTTCTCATTCCTCATTTAGGCGTTCCACAATGCATATTTCTAGTGGTATTCATCGTTATGACCATTTTTACTCTTCAAAATTATGATTTATGCATTTGGGGAAAAGAAATTCATTTTCTTATCTTCATGGGACTCATTTCAGTTCCAGATTCCTCTTTTTAGTCTATTGGATTTGGTTGATTAACGGTGTCTCCCAATGAATGAGAAGCAATGCATTTATGCTTCTCATTCCACATGTAGGTGTCCCACAGTGCATATTTCTAGTGGTATTCATTATTATAACCATTGTTACTCTTTAATATTCTGTTTTTTTTTTATTTGGGAACATGAAGTTCCTTTTCTGATCTTCATGAGACTCATTTTAGTTCCAGATTCTTCTTTTTGGTATATTCGATTTGGTTGATTAACGGTATCTCCCAATGAATGAGAAACAAAGTATTTATGTTTGTCATTCCTCATTTAGGTGTCTAACAATGCATATTTCTAGTGGTATTCATTGTTATGACCATTCTTACTCTTTAAAATTTTGTTTTATGAATTTGGAGACATGAAGTTCATTTTCTGATCTTCATTGGACTCATTTCAGTCCCAGATTCCTCTTTTTTGTTTATTGGATTTGGTTCATAAACGGTGTTTCCCAATGAATAAGAAGCAATGTATTTATGCTGCTCATTCGTTATTTAGGTGTCCCACAATGCATATTTCTACTGGTATTCATTGTTATGATTATTCTTACTCTTTAAAATTATGTTTAATGTATTTGGGGACATGAAGTTCATTTTCGGGTCTTCATGGGACTCATTTTAGTTCCAGATTCCACTTTTTTGTCTATCGGATTTTGTTGATTGACTGTGTCTCCCAATGAATGAGAAACAATGTATTTATGCTACTCATTCCTCGTTTAGGCATCCCACAATGCATATTTCTAATGGTATTCATTGTTATGACCATTGTTACTCTTTAATATTATGTTTTATGAATTTTGGGACATGAAGTTCATTTTTTAATCTTCATGGGACTCATTTTAGTTCTAGATTTCACTTTTCTGTCTATTGGATTTGGTTGATTGACAGTGTCTCCCAATGAATGAGAAACAGTGTATTTATGCTTCTCATTCCTCATTTAGGAGTCCCACAATGCATATTTCTAGTGGTATTCATCGTTATGACCATTCTTACTCTATAAAATTATGTTTTATGCATCTGGGGACAAGAAGTTCATTTTCTGATTTTAATGGGACTCATTTCAGCTCCAGATTCCTCTTTTTAGTCTATTGGATTTGGTTGATTAACGGTGTCTCCCAATGAATGAGAAGCAATGTATTTATGCTTCTCATTCCTCATTTAGGTGTCCCACACTGCATATTTCTAGTGGTATTCATTGTTATGACCATTCTTACTCTTTAATACTCTTTTTTTTGAATTTGGGAACATGAAGTTCCTTTTCTGATCATCATGTGACTCATTTTAGTGCCAGATTCCTCTTTTTGATCTATTGATTTTGGTTAACTAACGGTGTCTCCCAATGAATGAGAAACAAGGTATTTATGCTTCTCATTCCTCATTTAGGAGTCCCACAAATCATATATCTAGTGCTATTCAATGTTATGACCATTCTTACTCCTTAAAATTCTGTTTCAATCATTTGGGGACATGAAGTTCATTTTCTGATCATCTTGGGACTCATTTTGGTGCCAGATTCCTCTTTTTGGTCTATTGATTTTGGTTGATTAACGGTGTTTACCAATGAATGATAAACAACGTATTTAGGCCTCTCATTCCTCATTTAGAGTCCCACAAAGCATATATCTACTGTTATTCATTGTTATAACCATTCTTAGTCCTTCAAATTATGTTTTAAGAATTTTAGGACAAGAAGTTAGTTTTCCGATATTCATTTGACTTATTTCAGTTCCAGATTCTTCTTTTTTTGTATATTGAATTTGGTTGATTAACGGTGTCTCCCAATGAATGAGAAACAATGTATTTATGCTTCTCATTCCTTATTTAGGCGTTCCACAATGCATATTTCTAGTGGTATTCATTGTTATGACCAGGCTCACTCTTTAAAATTATTTTTTATGCATTTGGGGACAAGAAGTTCGTTTTCTGATCTTCGTTGGACTCATTTCTGTTCCAGATTCCTCTTTTTGGTATATTGGATTTGGTTGATTAATGGTGTCTCACAATAAATGATAAACAAGGTATTTATGTCTCTCATTCCTCATTTAGGTGTCCAATAATTCATATTTCTAGTGGTATTCATTGTTATGATTATTCTTACTCTTCAAAATTCTGTTTTATGCATTTGGGGACATGAAGTTCATTTTCTGATCTTCATAGGAGTCATTTCAGTTTCAGATTCCTCTTTTTGGTGTATTGGATTTGGTTGGTTAACGGTGTCTTCCAATGAATGAGAAACAAAGTATTTATGCTTCTCATTCTTTATTTAGGTGTCCAACAATGCAGATTTTTAGTGGTATTTATTGTTATGACCAGTCTTAGTATTTAAAATTATCATTCTTCTCAGTGAATAAGAAACTAAATATTTAAGCTTCTCATTCTTCTTTTAGGAGCCCCACAATGCATATTTCTAATTGTTTTCATTGTTATGACCATTCTTACTCTTTAACATTATGTTTTGAATTTGGGGACATGAAGTTCCTTTTCTGATCTTCATGGACTCATTTTAGTTCTAGATTCCACTTTTTAGTCTATTGGATTTGGTTGATTAACGGTGTCTCCCAATGAATGAGAAACAGTGTATTTATGTTTCTCTTTCCTTATTTAGCCGTCCCACAATGCATAATTCTAGTGGTATTCATAGTTATGACCAGTCTTAGTCTTTAAAATTGTGTTTTATGCATTTGGGGACAAGAAGTTCATTTTCCAATCTTCGTTGGAATCATTTCTTTTCCAGATTCTTCTTTTTCGTCTTTTGGATTTGGTTGATTAATGGTGTCTCGCAATGAATGAGAAACAATATATTTATGTTTCTCATTCCTCATTTAGGTGTCTAACAATGCATATTTTTAGTGGTATTCATTGTTATGACCATTCTTACTCTTTAAAATTCTTTTTTTATGAATTTGGGGACAAGAAGTTCATTTTCTGATCTTCATGGGACTCATTTTAGTTCCAGATTCTTCTATTTGGTATATTGGATTTGGTTGATTAACGGTGTCTTCCAATGAATGAGAAACAAGGTATTTATGCATCTCATTCTTCTTTTAGGTGTCGCACAATGCATATTTCTAGTTGTATTTTCATTGTTATGACCATTCTTACTCTTAAAAATTCTGTTTTATGCATTTGGGGACATGAAGTTTCTTTTATGATCTTCATGGACTCATTTTTGTTCCAGATTCCACTTTTTAGTCTATTTGAATTGGTTGATAAACGGTGTTTCCCAATGAATGAGAAACAAAGTATTTATGCTTCTCATTCTTTATTTAGGCGTCCCACAATGCAGATTTCTAGTGGTATTCATTGTTATGACCAGTCTTACTATTTAAAATTATCTTTTATGCATTTGAAGACAATAAGTTCGTTTTCTGATCTTCAATGGACTCATTTCAGTTCCAGATTCCTGTTTTTGATATATTGAATGAATGAGAAACAAGGTATTTATGCATCTCATTCTTCATTAGGTGTCCCACAATGCATATTTATAGTGGTATTCATTGTTATGACCATTCTTACTCATTAAAATTCTGTTTTATGCATTTGGGGATATGAAGTTCATTTTCTGATATTCATTGGACTCATTTCAGTTCCAGATTCCTCTTTTCGGAGTATTGGATTTGGTTGGTTAACGATGTCTCCCAATGAATGAGAAACAAAATGTTTAAGCTTCTCATTCTTCATTTAGGTGTCCAACAATGCATATTTCTAATGGTTTTCATTGTTATGACCATTCTTACTTTTTAATATTATGTTTTATGAATTTGGGGACAAGAAGTTCCATTTCTGATCTTCATGGACTCATTTTTGTTCCCGATTCAACTTTTTAGTCTATTGGAATTGGTTAATTAACGGTATCTCCCAATGAACGAGAAACAATGTATTTATGCTTCTCATTCCTTGTTTAGGCGTCCCACAATGCATATTTCTAGTGGTATTCATTGTTTTGACCAGTGTTACTCTTTAAAATTATGTTTTGTGTATTTGGGGACAAGAAGTTCATTTTCTAATCTTCGTTGGACTCATTTCTGTTCCAAATTCCTCTTTTTGGTATATTGGATTTGGTTGATTAATAGTGTCTCACAATGAATGAGAAACAATATATTTATGTTTCTCATTCCTCGTTTAGGTGTCCAACAATGCATATTTCTAGTGGTATTCATTGTTATGACCATTCTTACTCTTCAAAATTCTGTTTTATGCATTTAGGGACATGAAGTTCATTTTCTGATCTTCATTGGACTCATTTCAGTTCCAGATTCCTCTTTTGGTATATTAGATTTTGTTGGTTAACGGTGTCTCCCAATGAATGAGAAACAAGGTATTTATGCATCTCATTTTTCTATTTGGTGTCCCACAATGCATATTTCAAGGAGTATTCATTGTTATGATCATTCTTACTCTTAAAAACTCTGTTTTATGCATTTGGTGACATGAAGTTTCTTTTCTGATCTTCATGGACTCATTTTTGGTCCAGATTCCACTTTTTAGTCAATTGGAATTGGTAGATTATTGGTGTCTCACAATGAATCAGAAACAATGTATTTGTGCTTCTCATTCCTTATTCAGGCGTCCCACAATGCATATTTCTAGTGGTATTCATTGTTATGACCAGTCTTACTCTTTAAGATTATATTTATGCATTTGGGGATAAGAAGTTCATATTCTGATCTGTTGGACTCATTTTTGTTTCATATTCCTCTTTTTGGTGTATTGGATTTGGTTGATTAATGGTGTCTCACAATGAATGAGAAACAGGGTATTTATGTTTCTCATTCCTGATTTAAGTGTCCAACAATGCATATTTCTACTGGTATTCATTGTTCTGACCATTCTTTCTCTTCAAAATTCTTTTTTATGCATTTGGGGAAATGAAGTTCATGTTCTGATCTTCATTGGACTCATTTCAGTTCCAGATTCCTCTTTTTGGTTATTGGATTTGGTTGGTTAACGGTGTCTCCCAATCAATGAGAAACGAGGTATTTATACATCTCATTCTTCTTTTAGGTGTCTCACAATACATATTTCCGGTAGTATTCATTGTTATGACCATTATTACTCTTAAACATTTTGTTTTACGCATTTGGGGACATGAACTTTCTTTTATGATCTTCATCGACTCATTTTAGTTCCAGATTCCTCTTTTCGGAGTATTGGATTTAGTATTCGGACACATCGGCGTCGGTACAGGTTTGCAATCCGCCATTCGATGCTTGTGAAGAAGATCTGCAACATAACATTTTTGAGTTAATAATAAACCTTGAGGAGAATAAATTGTTTCCATACCAAGAAAGTAAGAGAGAGGGCCCAAATCTTTAAGGGAGAATCTCTTAGACAAGGACATCATGAACATGTTTAGATAGTGATGGTTGTTCCCTGTGAGGAGTATGTCATCAACATAAACCAACATATAAATGAGGACACCATTTTTGTTGAAGATAAAGAGGCTTGCATATGCGAGAGAGTTCTTGAATCCGGATTGGAGCAGGAACGTCCGAAGTTCGTTGTACCAAGCACGGGGAGCCTGTTTCAGTCCGTAAATAGCCTTTTTGAGCTTGCAAACAGCATGGGGGTTGTTTTTGTTGACAAAACCAGGTGGTTGTACCATATAGACTTCATCGTGTAGTTTTCCTTGAAGAAAAGCGTGATTCACATCAAATTGTCAAATGGGCCAATTACTGGAGACGGAAACATTAAGAACTAGGCGAATGGTGGCTGGTTTGATCACTGGACTAAACGTTTTGTTGTAGTCGATGCCTGGTCATTGATTGAAGCCCTTTGCCACAAGCCGCGCTTTAAACCTGTCAATGGAACCATCAGCCTTTCGTTTAATTGTAAAAACCCACTTACAACCAACAACGTTTGTAGCTGTGCCCGGTGGAACCAGATCCCATGTGTGCTTGCGAATTTGATTGTCCATTTCGACACACATGGCGTTCCGCCACCGTGGGTCTTTGAGAGCTTCCATAACAGAGGTAGGTTCGACTTCATTGTAATGAGTGATTGAGGCATGGAGGTTAAGTTTTTGCACCGGTTTCTTCTGTCGTGATGATTTTCGAACAGGTGAAATCCGAGCAGCTGGTTGAGCTGGTTCCGCCGGTGGTGCTGGTTCCGCTTCTGCAACACGAGATCTCGTGGAGGATTGTTGAATATCAGATGGTTAGGCCTGATGGGAGTGATGGGTCTGTTGAGTGATTTGGGCCTGTTGAGTGATTTGGGCATGTTGAGTGATTTGGGCCTGTGACTGTTGTTGGGTTTGTTGTGATGATGATGCGTGAATTATTGTTGGAATTTCAGGAGCAGATGAGGGTGAAGACACGCATTACTGTGCTGGAGAAGAGACAGAGAGGGATGGTGAGACCCCGAGAGACGGTGGAACAGTTGGAATTGGAGTGAGAAGAGATGGTGACTGTTGCAGTGGACGAAGCGAGGAGACAGTTGTCGTATCTGCACCTGTGTTCTCTGCAGTTTCATAATCAGACAGAGAAGAACTTGTGATAGCGTTAGGCATGGAGAAAGGATAAACATATTCATGAAAGACTACATGCTTAGAAGTGTAAATCTGTGATGTTTCTCTATCCAAACAAAAATATGCACTCTGAGTTGTAGAGTAACCTAAAAATAGGCACGGTTTTGAACGTAAATCAAGTTTATTTGATGCATATGGCTGAAGCCAGGGAAAACAAAGACAACCAAAAATTTTTAGTTTGGAAAAATGTGGAATTTCCCCAAAAAGCTTTTGAAAAGGAGTTTGCATAGAGAGTGTTGGTGTGGGCATACGATTAATAAGATAAACCGCCGTAGCTAAAGCGTACGTCCAATACGACTTTGGCATGGAAGCGTGAGACAGAAGGGCAAGCCCTGTTTCGACAATATGTCGATGTTTACGCTCAGATATACCATTGTGTTCTGGAGTATGTGGGGGTGTAGTGAAATGTGAAATACCATTAGTAGAAAGAAAATCTGCTAGAGCAATATATTCCCCACCATTGTCAGTGTAAAGAGTTCTTAACTGTGATTGAAATCGATTTTCGACCAATGCTTTGAACTTAGGGAAAATATCACGAACTTGTGATTTGCGTTTTAAAGGATAGAACCAAGTATATCTAGTATAGTGATCTACAAAAATAACATAATACTTAAAACTATCAATTGAAATCAGCGGAGATGTCCAAACATCAGAAAAAATTATATCAAGTGGTTGAGAAGAGATCAGTGTAGAAGTAGAAAACGGTTGCTTATGCATTTTATTAATAGAGCAAGCACTACACTACAAGGCTTGTTTAGTAAAACGTTTGAAGACAAAGGTAAATTAAAACTGGAAATTATTTTTTGAAGAATAGAGAAAGCAGAATGACCTAGCCTAGAGTGCCAATCAGACATAGAAGCCTTAACAACAGATGCATAAGCTAAATATGGAGGCCTAAGTGATCTGTGTTTTGGCCATTCGTAAGTGCCATTTTTAGGTTGGCCTTCCAAACGAAGTGCCCCCGTTTTCAGATCTCGAACCTGAAAGTATGTAGGAGTAAATGTAACCGCAACGTCATTAGTTGAACATAATTGAAAAACAGAGAGTAAGTTTTTATCAAGCGATGGAACACATAGAACATTATCAAACATAAACGGATGAGAAAGAGAAGGAAGAGAAAAAGAACCAGTGTGAGAAATCGCTTGTCCAGATCCGTCACCGAGAATGACATCATCCCCTCCATTATAGGGTGCGTGCATGGATAGGTTTGCGAGATCGGAAGTCATGTGGTGTGAGGCACCAGAGTCCAGCAACCAGGTGGAAGAGTCGTAGCTTGGAACCATGGCAACATTAACTCTAGGTTGCCATGACGAGTTTGGATGAGATTGGCAGGGGGGATTGGAAGAAGGTGCAGGCCACTGGTTTGGTGCAGATCCACGAATAATACGAAATTCCGGACAAAACTTGGCACTGTGGCCTTGTGTGCCACAAGCCTGACAACGGCCGAGGTAAGGACGAGACCCACGGCCATTGTTGTTGGTGTTCTGATATTGTGGTTTTTGATTCCGGTTTCTGTTATTGGGCCTCCAATTGTTGTTATGATGCTGGTGACGTGAACGGGTATCTGCAGCATTTGCAGAAATTGGAACAACAGTTGCAGGCTCTTCCTTGCACAGCAGCATCGCTTCACGGTTGAGTAGACGTTCATGGAGTTCAGAGAAGGATATCGGTGCATCACGTCCATTAACAGCATCAATTTCAGGCTTGTATTCCTCACTGAGACCAGCAAGGATTTGTTCAGTGAGATCCTCTGGATCAAGAGGCTTCCCAAGTAATGCTAGGTCGTCTGCTTTGCCTTTGATTATGCGAAGATATTCACTGATGGATTTCTTACCTTTGACACACGTTTCGATTTGATACTTCAGTTGTCGAATGTGTCCGCGTGTTGGTTTGCCAAAGGTTGAAGCGAGAAGGGACCAGATTTCGCTCGTCGTAGTGGCAGTGGAAACTACTGATTGAACGGGAAGAGAAATAGCACCAATCAAGGCACTGTAGAGGAGTCGGTCTTGTCGCCTCCATGGTGCATAGTCTGGATTTGGTGATGTTTGACCATCAACTGTGATCGTAGGAGGTGGAGCAGTGGTGGATTCTGCAAGAAATTCATGAAGTTCGTGACCTTCGAGGAGAGCCCGGATCTGTCGACTCCACATAATATAATTGAGGTTTGTGAGTTTAGTAATATTCGACATATTGATGGATATCAATGTCGTGGATGGATTTGAAGAATTAAACACAGTGGTGTTCTCAGCGGAGGAGGTATCGGGAGGAGACATGACAGCCGGAAAAATTCAACGGCAAGTCGAGCGAGAGGAGGAAGAAGAAGAAGATAAGAGAAAAGAAGAAACGAAGAAAAAAATCAGAGAGATTTTATTGCTCTGATACCATATTGAGTTATGGAATTCGATGATTATTAACATTGAGTACATAGAGCTTTATACAGAGGAGAAGATGAGGAAGAAGGAAAGGAGAATATATAGGAAGTAAATGACAATATACGAACCATATATCAGGCGTAACTGTAGGGATGGTTTCTATATCTAATATTCGACACTGCCACGTCTGCATGCTAAGTGAAGAGCAGATTGACCGTCAGAGTTTTGCGCCTCTAATAGAAATCTCACAGAGCTTCCACCGTTTCCAGCTGCAGCCTTTGCTAGTATATTTCTACTCAACACAAAAACCAAACCACTATAGTTGAGAAAAGGCTGATCATAGCTAGTCAAATCAAAAGGACTAACTAAAAATTCTTAACAGATACCAACCTTACACCCTCAGAGTCTCCCTCCAGAACAACCCGATGTAGGTTGTTAGGGTTATCCTGTAAGACCCCCATGTTAGTCGCGGGAGTTTCTTCTACAACAGTTACTCCACATATTTTGGTAAACCCACTACGTCATACACGATTTGTAAAATTGTTAGGCGAAAGAATATAGGCATGATGACACTAACAATCTAAGCCATTGATGTTATATTAATTTACGGAATTTTAACACAAGTGAAGGGTCTTCTTTACTGAGAAGCAATGATACCAGAGTCCATAATACAGGTGACTAACTCTCTGAAATTAACACAATATCAGTTTGACAGGAAATGGAGAAGCAGTTTATCCTTGATTAATCATTGTTGTGTTTGTATCGGAAAGTATATTTTATACCTCCAATTGTGGTATGGAGGCAAGTTTAAAGAGTAAGAATGAATCATCTCCAACACAGCTATTTATCTCAATCCTAAATGAGTACAATTATCAACACGGATATTCCTCTTCATCTCTTATATCGTAGATTAGATTAGGATTTGTACACAATTAATAGGTTTTAATAGAAATTATGAAAAAGAAAATAAAAATATAGAAAAAAAATCAAATTATATGTGAAAATAAATTAAATAAGATTATAAATGATTGAGCAATTCCACTAATAGAAAAATGTAACTATTGAGACCCATTTTACGTGGTTCAATCTCAAGAAAACATAAAGACAAGGTTCCACAAAGAGACAAAGTTGATTCATCTGAAGGTCACCAAGTTGATTCATCAGCAATATATGAAAATGATTCATCTGAAGGCCGCCAAGTTGATTCATTGTAGCTTTGCGATGGGAAGAAAAAGAATTCAATATGAAGGAATTATAAGAAGATCTAGAACATCCTAGATATTATTATCATATATTGTATATTAATTATATAATATTATAATCATTATATAATATTATCATATATTTTATATTAATTATATAAGATTATAATCATTATATATTATTATCATATATTGTATATTAATTATATAAGATTTATAATCGTTATTGTATTTATTTAGTTTAAGAAATCTCTTTAGTATATAAATTTATATAACCCTAATCATTATTCTTATGAGAAAGTGGATACAATTTTTCAATATCATAACCTCTCATCACTTCTAATATGGTATCAGAATTACAATGATCTAACAGTCGCCTCCATTTTTTTTAAACGAAAAATTTTTGTTTTTCATTCAAGCCTATGTGCCTATAAATCCAAACCAAATGCTTCTAAAATCCAAGTTCTTCCTAAACCTCTGAATCTAAGTCTAATACTTTCATTATTCAAGCTTAAATGCCTCTGAATCCAATCCATTGAGCTTCTCTCTATTCAAGTTTATACTAGACCTCTGAATCTAATCATAATGTTTTTTTTCTTCTCTATTCGAGTATATTATACGCTTTTAAATCTAAGTTACAAGTTTTAAACCGTTTTTTATTCGAGTCACAAAAAAAAAAAAATCCTTAGGGTTTTTGGAAAATTTACTTGTTTTTTTTAACCTATTTTTCTCATATAATTAAAAAAAAACATTTTTGATTTTGTCATTCAGTTGAAAAACAAAAAGGTTTATTCTTTCTCAAATGACATCTTCACACATCAGTCATCTCACAAGTGACATTGAAGCATTCTCACCTCTCAACAAGCAAACCTTCCAAATCAATGCTTACTATCACACGTCGCATTATTATTGAGTCAAGCTCAAGCCTTTCATTCAGAAGATCTTAGATATTATTCTCATATATTGTGTATTAATTATATAAGATTTTAATCATATTTGTATTTATCTAGTTTAAGAAATCTCTTTAGTATATAAATCTATGTAACCCTTATCATTATTCTTACGAGATTGAATATAATTCTTCAATATCATAACCTCTCATCAACTCTAATAGGAATATCATGTATTTTTATTTTTAATTATGTTTGTTTTTGTAATACAAAAATTTTTAATCATGTTTTCATATAATAATATTTAAGCTTTATTTTTAATGTCAATTTATCCAAAAAACCAGTAATTATAATTTATAAAAATTTAAAAGTAATTAATAAGAATACAAATGTTATTACAGAAAAAACAAATTACTAGATTAAGTTACAAAAATTACAACATACATTGTATGCTATGGTAAAATTACAAAATACTATGAATAAAATAATTAATAACAAAATACAATTACTATGGCAAAATATAAGATTACATAGAAAAAACATAATAGTAATTGAAAACACGATAGCAATTTCCAAAACTGCTATAAAAATAATGGACCTATTATTACAAGCTATTTCAGAATGCTTTTTAGAACACAATATTTTTATTTAAATAGCGTCTTTTCAGGTGCTAAAAATACTTAATTTTCTTATAGTGACAGAAGACAACATATATGGATCAAGGTAAAAATAATTTATTTGCCTTAAATCTATTTTACATCTGCCATTAATCTGCCGTTAGTCTGCATTTAGAGATATGGTTTAGACCTGCCATTAAATCAATTATATATCTGCTATTAATCTACCATTAATTTCCTTTATATTTGTACTCTATTTCTGTTTTAGATCTACTAGACTCCTTACTACCAATCTTTCTTAAAGGATTAAGGATAGCTTCTGTATTTTAAAGTTATTGGACTATTTCTACAATTTTATTTGTAAGGGTATTCCTTTGACATTAATTTCTTATTTTTACACAATAGTGATCATTACATTTTTTAGAAGTTTCTTGTTTCGAATCTTTGATGGAGGATTTACTGGGGCACTCACGCCAATGATTGCAAGAGTAGGTTTGCCCACTTGTTCACTCCAGTGGACAATTGTTATCGATCACACCTTTGAGTACTATAAATACTGTCATGTGTTACCCAAAATTACACAACACATAAACCTCTTCACTTCTTCCTTTTGTTAACACAAATCAAAGTTTCATCAGTTTTAAGCCCCCAAAAAGAAAATGGGTAGTGCTAAACCAGCCATGCTGGTGCTCTTACTAGCAATGTTCATCACATCTTGTGTCACTGCCATGGACATGTCCTACGACGATAACCACCAGGTGACCGCGGGTCCAGGCCGCCGTCAGAGCATTTTCGACGCTGAAGCTGAGTTGATCTTCGAATCATGGATGAGCAAACATGGGAAAGTGTACGACTTCGTTGCCGAGAAGGAACGGCGTTTAACGATTTTCAAGGACAACCTCCGTTTCATTACTAACCGGAACGCTGATAGTCTTAGTTATCAGCTCGGTTTGACCCGGCTTGCTGATTTATCGCTCCATGAGTACAAAGAAGTTTGTCACGGGGCTGATCCAGGACCACCCAAGAACCACGTTTACATGACTAGCAGCGACCGATACAAGACTAGTGTTGGTGATATCCTTCCTAAGTCCGTTGACTGGAGGAACAAAGGCGCAGTAACTGAAGTCAAAGATCAAGACAACTGCAGTAAGTGTTTTGATTTTAGATCCGATCTTGTTTAGTCTAACTATTTTTACATTTTATTTAGAATAAGATAATAGAATTATTAAAATTTTAAAAACAGTTGAAAATTAAAATGTTAACAATGGTGTCTTGGTGCATATATGGAGTTTAATATATAGATTGTATACACATATATATAATTTTGGTTTGAAAATTAAATTTGAGGTTGTCGATATAAGATACGTCTGTATTGAGGTTGTCGAGGATGAATTGATCTGAAATAAGAACCAGGTATGTAAGAATCTAATATGTACAGTGCACACTCCAGTTGAATTGCTTTTTTTTTGTCTTCATAGGAAAAATATTTGGCTTCCTAGTGTTAAGAAACATATTTATGAAGGAAGTTGACACATTTCAATCTGCATGGCTTATTGAACTGCATGCATGTTTCTTACACAACAGATTTGAGATAGGCACATGTAATAGGACAAATCTATATTGTTGTATACTATTTTCCTTGTCAAGTTCTATTACTATAACACCAATTCCATTAGTATTTTCTTGTGAATTTCTCATCTACTAAAAAAAAAATGGAAAGAGAAATTTCTAAATAGATTTCTAAAATAAAAACTATGAAAGCCTTTTAAGAAACTCTACAAATATATGTGCCTTTCTAAATAATCAATTTTTTGTTTAAGAACTTAAAATTGAAATATATAACTTAACTAATAAAAACTATTAATATTTAATTGTCAATAACCTTAAGTGGTGTCACTGAAGATGCTCTAACAATTAAATCATTTTTCTAATAATGATTCTTAAAACCGATATATATATAAATATATAAATATAAAAGTTTATCTTCTATATACGAAGATTTCTGATGGTTTCTGGATCATATATAGTATGTGTCAATCTCACCGGTTGGGCCACGCTAGATTCGAAAACGTTAGTATTAGTTAAAATCAAGAATTGTGTTAAACAGTTTTCCAAACAATGGTGTATCAAATCCCCGATGAAAACCTGTCTGATGGAACTATTTGTTGTAGATTTGACATTACAATGAACTGATCGGAGACATCTCTATCTATGATCATCATTCCACTTTCATTCAAACATACATTCGGATTGGGAGAGTAATAACAATAATTGATTATAGTGAGGGGGAGAAATCTGAGAGAAGGGAAGAGGAGAGGAGGAAGAGAGAGAGAGAAAGAATAGAGAAGTTAGAAAAATATGTGTCGTCGATGGGTGTTTCGTGATGAGGAACAGGTTCTTTACATCCGTCACTGAAACGTCTGCGATCTTGTTCTTCGCTCTGTTTCCTCTGTTTTCTGGAAAATTAACAAGAATAACAATATGATTATGATCTCTTCGGAAGGAAATGGGAGATCCAACGGTTGAAAATTAAACAGCTTTTTAATGTGTTTTCTTTATTTTTAAAGTTCTCTTAGAGTTCTATCCGCACCTGGCGCGGATAAAATAATTTGACCAATAATCATTAATATAATAAAAATAAATATTAGTTATATATAAAACTTTTAATACATAGGAGAAATCAGTTGTATTTTAACATAATATACTGCTTGATTTAAGGTTAATCATTAAAATGATCGGTTGATTTAAGGTTAATCATCCTCACAGTCAATATGCAAAGATATCTGAACTGAACAATTGATGGGAATCGGTGTTGTTTAATATTGTTAGAGGGAGTCCACTTTATGGGTCAACATAAATATCACACACTTTAGTATTTCTAGTGTTTGATCCAGAAAAACGCATCACGAGTATGGTTAGAAACCTGTTACATACCGAGATAAAGTATTTATTGTATTTTATCAACTGTGATCCACGACGAAATAGATACCGATTTTCAAACTCTTTACTTTTCACCGGTAACACTTGAATCTTAAAGATGATTCATTGCTTAAAACAGAATTTTAGTAAACCTTCAAATCTGTTTATTCGATTATCCCCTCCTAGGCTCGAGCTGCCTTCTCTGGAGCATCATATGAACCTAGCCATATTCGTTTCTAGTCCTTTGAACTCTGATTTCAGATACCCATTTGCCCCACACCCTCTTTCGTAAACCCTTATAGCATTTAAATCTTCGATCTTCATGCGCTTCTTTGAGTGAAGATCTAAAAGAAGTAAAAATGGTCATAACAATGAATACCACTAGAAATATGCATTGTAGGACACCTAAATGAAGAATGAGAAGCTTAAATATCTTGGTTCTCATTCATTGTGAGATACCGTTAACCAACCAACTCCTTTACGCCAAAAAGAGGAATAAGAGACAACTTAATACAAGTAAAGAATATTCCTTCTCATTCAAGTGTGGACAAACAATGAATCATCTCCAACACAGCTAACATTAAACAATGATTTAAATATGCAATGCATATTTTATCAGAACATCAGGTTCTCTGGATGATGGTGTCTGTCTTCAAGGTATGCAATATCCCGACAGTCCATCAGACAGGTTTTCATCGCGAAAACTTGATTTTCGCCCCGTCAGTCTGTCCCGACAGTCCATCAGACAAGTTGTCACTTTCGAAAAATCAAATGTGAGAGATGTTGTAATGTGGAGTTCAATGATTGGTGGCTATGCCGAGGCTGGAGACTGCTCTGAAGCTATGAATCTGTTAAGTCAAATGAGAAAAGAAGGAGTGGAACCCAACTCGGTTACTCTGTTGGCTATCGTCTCATCTTGCACCCATTCAGCATCATTGAGTTTTTACATCTAGAATCCATTCTCACATCCTGAAATGTGGCTTCATGTCAAATATCTTATTGGGAAACACCCTTATAGATATGTATGCAAAGTGTGGCATTCTTCTTGCGGACAAACACATCACCATTAGCGTTTTAAGTTAGATTCTTCAAACAAGACATGCATAATGAGATTTTGAAAAAGCTTTTACTTCGATGAAGACAAGAAGAGCCTGGAACTTAGGCGCAGTGTCCAACATGAAACCGGTGTTGGAAGCAAACCATTCGATATCACCTTTATTGCCTGTGTAGACGAAGATGGGACCACCTTTGCGCCAGAAATGACTGTTTATGAGGTACCTCTGGTGGAAGATTTTGTAACTCTCTGGTTGGAAACTAAAGTGGTCAAGATTCGGAGGGAAGTAACGAATCTGAAAGTGAAAGGGTAACTCTGTCTTTGACTTGGAGGTATACATTTTTTGTCTCAGTGATAAAAGATGGTAGGAACGTCGCGGAAGACACGTTGCATCTGCAACAACAAGGAAGAACAGGAACACAACACATAAACAAACAGACATTCTCTCCATATCTTTCTCAGCAGAACTGAGAAGTACTACTCGAACACACAGACAGTAAATAAGAGGATGTGTTGTTGGTCTTGTGTCAGCGTCAGCTTTTGGTTTCCAAATGTAAAGTTGTAAACTCTTTTGGAGCTTGTGGAGGTCAAAAGTGAGATATATGAGGAAAATGTTGTCTTTTTTCAACATGTTCTCTCTCTCTTTTTCTCCCTCTCAAGACTGCTGCAGACACACAAAAAAGGACTCACAATCACTAATCAAGTGGACGCATGATCAAGACTGAGCTACCGCCCATCTGCACAAACACCTGACTATACAATAAGCTAACAATCTATTCGTTCTTCATAAGCTAACAATGACGAACATCAGGTTCTTGAAGAAATATATGTACAAACAATTATACAACTAAAATTATCATCGTAATTTATGGAAGATTCAAATTTTAGAAATCTGAGAAATGAATTTTAGTCGATCATTGTTTCAACCGATCTATAAGACAAATGTTTAAAACAGAATTTTTAAGAGTAAGAATGGTCATAACAATGAGTACCACTGGAATCATTATGACTATTCTCAATTTCACTAAACATAATCCGTTTTAACTGAAGTGCTTCAGGTTTGGGACCCATGATAAGTTCTATATTTTGATACCACTAGTTACGATCGACAATGTATCCCTAATGTCGATCTTCTCATTCAATTGACAATGTAAACCACTGGTCTTTAGCTCCTTGAAACAATGTATCAGATACGTAAATTCTGCGGCAAATTGGATTATGCATCATCAACTTTGGTCACTGGAGGAATATTTTTAACTTGAAAAATGAAAGAAACATGAGCACCATCTGAAAGGAGAATACAAAGACATTCATTTACTCACTTGTTCTTTAATGTAGCAGTCCCGAGAAAATTCAATCAAGATAACAATCGCACTGATTTTTGCATGATTTGTTATGTCAGGCCATAATTTGGGTATAATGTGCGTATGACCCTACCGTGTATATGATTTCCAACAACAAGACTCAAGGCTTCCACTATTAAAAAGGCAAGGACTAATACAAAAAGGTAAGGCGGAGTATTGCCATCTTCACCGAGAATGAAAAGCTTGCAACCCATGGCAGCGATGATTTTAATGAGTAAGAATGATCATAACATTGCATATTTATCGATTCAAGCTACAAATTCAGCTCGCTCCCATCATGTTGCCTCAACATGTGGAATGAGAAGACTTTATGGAACTGAGGATACTAAAGTTTGTTTATTCCTATATTTCTCTCATTTTTTGTGATTCACTTCGCTCATCACAAATTCTTAAATATTTTACTTAAAACCATTCACTTTTTCTCTCGGTTAATCAAAATCCCCAAACTATCTATATAGACAAAATTTGATCGTTGTATTTATGCTACAACACCCGCAAAAACCATAAAATCATATTTTTTTGTTAAAACCACAAAGTCACGTTTTCCTGCCAAAATCGTAAATTTTTTTTTCTGCCAAACCATAAAATCACATTTTCCCGTCAAAATCATAAAATCGCATTTTCCCACCAAAATCGTAAAATCGGATTTTCCCGCAAAAACCATAAAAATGCATTTTTCCACAAAAACTGTAAAACTGTGTGTTTCTGCCAAAACCGTAAGATTATATTTTCCCACCTATGAAGTTGAATTTTTTTTGTCAAAACTGTGAAATTGTGTTTCTCAACCAAAAGAGTAACATCTTGATTTTTTTTTTTTTTTTGCAAAAATTATAAATTTGTATTTTTCCACCAAAATCATAGTATCGCGTTTTTCTGTTAAAACCATGAAATATTAAAATTATATTAATAAGATCTTTTGCATATATATATATATATATATATATAATTTTTATATTATATAATTTGCATATAACTATACTATTATATACTATTATATTTTTTGCAATTGCTTTTTTGGGTTTATTCAGTTTGTTCGGTTTATAACCAAACCATATCCATATACTGTGGTTTCCAAAACCAAATGACATTTTCTATTTCGGTTCGGTATAAATTGGTACGATTCGGTTTTACCTGATTGAACACCCCTAATTAACATGGTGGGAAGGTGGACATGGTTGGTGGGAATTTTTTTACATAGGTGGTGGTTATCGGATAATTGAAGGTCCACCATTCCCATTGTTTTCAAATCTAATGAATCAGCTGCCAGTTACTATTTAGGGTCAAAGAGTATGATATAAGGCTCTTTTTGAAGAAGTAGAAGATGAAAAAATTGTTAGCAAATGGTGACAAGAATTTTAAGAAGATGTGTGCAGCTCCAATGTGAACCAATTGAATTGATACATTTGTAGATGTTGACACACAGAGAGATGTGACCGAGGAATATGAAATTGAGAAAAACGTGTACTGTCAGTTTGATGAAAAAGCAAGGGTTGACAGAAATATGACATTTATGAAGAGATTGATAAGTATGCTATATCTGTGAGCTCAAATGGTGATGATGTTAACCATCGAAATATGCAAGAGCCAATAATATCTTAAGAGGTTTGAATCAATAATAGAAGTTCACAAACGAATTGTTTGTTCCAGAAAGTGTATCAGAACAAGGTGGTACAGTCAAGTTCAATTTATATTTATCAAAGTATTAAAAACAGATGTACCAATACATATTTCTAGTGGAATGATGCAAGACAATTTGGGGAGTAAAGATCTAGAACTCATACCACAATTGCCTCCATACCACCATATTTTGAGTTAAAACAGTTCATTACACCCATGTGAGTATTTTTAAAAACTCCAAGCTATACCTATCGACGCTGTGTCTTCGAGGTCATTTATAAAAAATAAGTATTTATATACATAAATTAATATAAGTACATATATATTATTATTTTGTTTTTTACAAAATAGTTTTATTAAAATTACATATTATGATCAGGTCGTTAGGATGGGTTAGAATCTAGTTATCTTTAAAGTAATTCATTCCTCATTTTCTGATCTTCATTGGACTCATTTCAATGAATATTTTTAATGAGATGCTATGAATCTGTTTAGTGAAGCAATGGAGAATATCATAGAACTTTGGGGTTAACAGAGTCAGCGAAAAATCAAGTGACTGAGTATAAGAAATGGATATTTCAGCTTAATGATATTTTGTATGACCCCAAATTCCAGTGACTGAGTATAAGAAATGGATATTTAAGCTTAATGATATTTTGTATGACCCCTATACACCAAAAAGAGGAATAAGAGACAACTTAATACAAGTAAAGAATATGCATAAAGTGGAATCCCTCAAATTTTATCATAATAGACCATTACAGTTCATTATCAGTTCATATAGGCTTTTCATATATAAAAACTTATATATCATCCAAACCAGATGAGGAATGAGAAGCATAAAGTGACATTGTTCCAACACAGCGTCCATTAATTGCATGTGTCATAAAACAGTATCCCCAATTTGGTTCATTTACTTGATTCCATTTCTTTTCCGGTGGTGCTCAAGAGAGTGATGAAGACCTGTCTGATGCACTCATAGATCATTCACTCTGATCGTTCTATGATATCTTCATGTCCCCAAATTAATAAAACATAATATTAAAAAGTAAAAATGGTCATAACAATTAATACCACTAGAAATATGCATTGTGGGACACCTAAATGAAGAATGACTTAAATATCTTGTTTCTCATTCATTGGGAGACACCGTTAACCAACCAACTCTTATACACCAAAAAGAGGAATTGAGAACTGAAATGAGTCCAATGAAGATCAGAAAATGAACTTCATGTCCCCAAATGCATAAAACAGAATTTTAAAGAGTAAGAATAGTCATATATATGCAATGATGGGAGCGAGCCCATAACGAACAGTGTGTTAATCTGGAACTGAGGAATTCTATTATGTGGAATGAGAAGACTTTATGTTGTTTGTTAGAGATGTTTATGTTGGAATCGGTGGTCCTTAAATGGTGTCAAGTGGTGTCATAAATTACTAGGTTATTTGATGAGGATATTTTTTGCTTTTTTAACATCATTATAGACTTCAACATTGATCGCTGACCCCGAACGATCAGAGCAGTCATTCTTCATTTAGGTGTCCCACAATGCATAGACCATTCACTCTGATCGTTCTATGATATCTTCATGTTCCCAAATTCATAAAACATAATATTAAAGAGTAAAAATGGTCATAACAATGAATACCACTAGAAATATACATTGTGGGACACCTAAATGAAGAATGAAAAGCTTAAATATCTTGTTTCTCATTCACTAGGAGACACCGTTAACCAACCAACTCCTATGGTCACATTGATGCTCAATCATAATGTCACTTTAAAAAAAAAAAGTTAATGAACAAGATATTTAAAGTTTATAATATACCTTCGCTGACAGTCTTTACGTGGCATCATGAAACACATCTCTAATAATGGTCAACATTTGAAACATTAAACTCCATATGCTAAGAAAATTTTATATAAACTTATACATTAAATTCTTCAAAAACCTTGCAAGACAAACAACTATCTCATTCTCTCATACTGAACCTGAAGCACATCTTTAACTATGACAATCATTTGAAACATTAAACTTCATATACTAAACAAAACATTATATAAATATATACCTCAATTTCTTCAAAAGCCTTGCGAGATATACTAGTATCTGATTCTCTCATACTAAACCTGAAATACATCTCTAACTATGATCATCATTTGAAACATTAAACTCCATATACTAAACAAAACTTTATATAAACATATACCTCAATTTCATCAAAAACCTTGCAAGACAAACTAGTATCTCATTCTCTCATACTGAACCTGAAACAAATCTCTAACTACAATCAACATTTGAAACATTAAACTCCATATACAAAACAAAACATTATATAAACATATACCCCAATTACTTCAAAAACTTTGCAAGATAAACTAGTAACTCATTCTCTAATACTGAACCTGAAACACATATCTAACTCTTATCAACATTTGAAACATTAAACTTCATATACTAAACAAAACATTATATAAACATATACCTCAATTACTTTAAAAACTTTGAAAGATAAATGGCGACACCGTTTTGTCGATGGGACACACTCTAGAAATTCGTAAACACATTTCTGACATCTTTAGCTCTTATGGTACGGTCATTTTTATGCTTCTTAAAAATAGATTGTTAGGTTGTACATTCCACTCATTTCTTTAGCTCTTGGTTATTGTCATGGTGTCTCTAAGAAGAATCTTAGAATTGAAAACACTCATAATATCTTGAGTGATGGTCATCTCTAATATCACTTTCCGATAATGAACTGCTTCTCCATGGATTTTGAATATTCCACTCGACATTTAAAAAAATTTCCTACATAATAAATTACCGGAATGTTTCTCTAGAAATCCGGATTCTAAAATCAACAGTAATGGTTCATATTAATGGACGCTGTGTTGAATATTAATGGACGCTGTGTTGGAACCGGTAACCCAGTTCCAATTTAGAAACAATGCTGGATCGAGAACTGATGATGCATGCAAACGGCACCGAGTAAGTAAAACATATCTCTGACCAAGAGAATTAATTTTTTAGAAAAAAGTACTTACAAACTCTGAGAAGCTGACTCTGTGAAGAAGAAACCCATCTTCCATTTCCCTGACATTGAGAAATAAGCATTTTTCTAAGACATTGGGTTTGAGATGTTTATGATCAATAATGTCATAAGAGATGTTGTTACCTCTTACTACCATTCGTTGAACCTCGGTTCTCTGATGTATTTGGAACCATAATGCAAGTGAAGCTATCGTCTTTGGCTCTGCTGGTGCAGCCTTTTTCGCTTATATATAGGTTCTTGAATCATCGAAGTTTTTCCTCTCAGATGTTTTCCATTTCATTGGACTAGCATGCAGCGATAAAAAAATTCTTGGGAATGCGATGGGATATTCAGTGTCTTACCACTCCATATTTGATGGTGATTTGCTGAAAAGTCCTTGCCACTCTCTTAGCTTCCGCTGGACCCTTACTTAGTGTATTGGCGAATAACGGGTCTGATCCAACCACAATGCGCCTGTATCAAGAACGGCTATAGAATGTTGTTTTCATCCACGGGATCGATTATAGGGACTGATTTTGGATAGCATAAAGAAATTCGGGTAAGCAACTAATAACAGAGAAGTGGTTGTTGCGGTATTTCCACAAGTTTCTTGAGAGGTCAAGATAGTCTATGAGCTGAGTGGCGAACTTACCAGTCTCCATCTGCTGCTTTGAGAGTCATAGTAAGTTCTTTCAATTGACTGATCATCGAGCCATTCAATGCTCCACTCATCATTTCCTTGAGGTGAAGTAAGAGAGTTTATTTAATTAGAAAAAAGAAACAATGAAAACAGAAAAAAGTCCAATGTTCGTTCCCCTCAAATTCACAGAAACAAGCTGACTCTACCTTCTGTAACGAGCCAGTGTCTACGAAAACAACATCCAAGGATCCACCAAAAGGCAATTCGATGTGCTCTCTGAAACTTCCAGATCCTTTCAACGTGCTATACCTATATTTGAATCATATTGATCAGTGTTATTGTTTAAGTAAGTTAGCTAAAAGGATATGTTCCACAAGATCAAATTACCATGGAAGTCTCAGTGAAGAGGAGACTCGTGTATCCTGCGAAAAGATCAATAAATTCATTACTCATACTAACTGTCTGTACGAAAGAGATCAGAGATTTTTTGTTGATACACTACAGTTCAAAGGAAGCAAATCGAAGATTAGGCTTGAGAGCTGACATTTAGCAGGAGTGGATCTTCTTCTCCATGTTCACTTGTGCTCACCACAAATTTAGCCTTGTAAGTTCCCGCAACTCTGTCCATCTTCATCGATCAAAACAGTACACAAAATCAGTACAATAATCGCTTATCTAACAAGCAAACATATAAACAAAATATTGCTATGCCTTGGAGGGTTTACAAAAGGCCGGAACGAGCTAGTGGAGAAAGAAAGGAAGACTAAGAAGCAAAGCAGCAAAGACTCGGAGAGAAGTAGAGGGTTTGCTGTTATATTCATTATCTATAAATACATGTAAAGAGAGAGAGTGAGGTTTATCGAAGTTGTATTCTCTAAACTCTGTATTTGATACATTGTATTGTGTAAGGCGAATCCTGAGTTTGGGATCGTCGATACTTTGTATTACGGTGTGTTATCGAACAATAGTACGTTGTTCATAACAAATTGGTGCAGTGAGAGCGCGGTTTCGATCAACAAGCGCGATGGTGCAAGCGACGAGCTCGTCGGAGCTGAGTTTGAGTGATTTGGCCACTCGTGTGAATCAGTTAGCCATATTGAGTGATTTTGAGGATGTGTTTGCTGTGCCTACGCAATTACCACCGTTAAGGGATCGTGAACATGCTATTACCTTAAAGCATGGCACAAATCCAATCAGTGTAAGGCCATACAGATATCCTCATAAACAGAAGGAGGAGATGGAACTGATGGTTGCTCAGATGTTGCAGACAGAAATAATTCGGGTCAGCCATAGTCCGTATTCAAGTCCGGTTCTGTTGGTTAAGAAGAAAGATGGATATTCCCGTTTTTGTGTGGACTACCAGGCACTCAACCGAGCTACCATTGCCGATAAATTTCCAATACCGTTCATTGAGCAGTTATTGGATGAATTACATGGAGCTGTTGTGTATTCAAAGTTGGATTTACGCTCGGGTTATCATCAAATCCGTATGTTAGACAAGGATATCGAGAAGACAGCCTTTCGTACTCATGATGGTCATTACGAATTCTTAGTAATGCCTTTTGGACTGACGAATGCCCCAGCCACTTTTCAAGCCCTGATGAATGAGATCTTTAGGCCTTTGTTGCGCAAATATGTCTTGGTCTTCTTTGATGATATCCTTGTTTAAAGTGAGGATTTACAGCAACATGCTATACATTTGACATCTGTATTGCAGATTCTCCGCAATCACCAACTTTTTGCTAATAAAAACGGTACAAATCATGAGGTGACTGTGTTGCCTTCACAGTTGTCCGCCGATGACGAGTTTGTCATTGAACCAAATGATATTGTGGATACTCGATACAATGCAGATGGGCGTTTGGAAGCATTAGTGTCTTGGACTGAATTGGCGGCTCATGAGAATCAATGGTTATTGGTGAAGGATTTGAAGCATCAGTTTCCCAACTTTCAGCTTGAGGGCAAACTGAATTCTGCCAATGGGAGTATTGCTATGCCTTGGAGGGTTTACAAAAGGCGGGAACGAGCTAGTGGAGAAAGAAGGGAAGACTAAGAAGCAAAGCAGCAAAGACTCGGAGAGAAGTAGAGGGTTTGCTGTTGTATTCATTGTCTATAAATAAATGTAAAGAGAGAGAGTGAGGTTTATCGAAGTTGTATTCTCTAAACTCTGTACTTGATACATTGTATTGTGTAAGGCGAATCCTGAGTTTGAGATCGTCCATACTTTGTATTGCGGTGTGTTATCGAACAATAGTACGTTGTTCATAACAAATATCTCTCTGTCCTTAAAATCAACTGCCTAACCCGTAAAGTCCTAAACTAAGCAATACTAAGAAGAAGAAAAAATCAACTTTTTTCTCCTTTCTGGTGGAACCAAGAGTGTGATTGAATATAAAAAACACAATTTTCAATCTGGGGAGGCTAGAACTTCTATAAAGAACCAAACTTGTATCCCGAAAACGTAACGACACAGATTCATCAGTGAAAGAAGATGGGAAACACACCAATCGGAGAAGGCGAGTTTGCCGGTGAAGAGGCCTGAAACCTCCGGCGACAGAGATGAAATGGAGATCTAGAGCTCCGGCATTGTCACCGTCGTCGCCAGAGAACAAAAATGGGTGACCCAAATGCAGAGACACATAGACGACGAGACAGAGAGATAACTGGATAAAGATTGTGCAACCCCATGACGATTGCTTCATGCCTTTTTCTTATTACACAAACAGCTCTTTTTCGTTCTATCTGAATTCTGAAGACACTCTAAGCGTGAGCGAGATTTTTAATCTGAAGAAAATGGTGAGATGGAAACTCAAAAGAAAATAAACAGTCGAAGGTTCTTTATTTTGTGGTCGTAAGAGACTAACAAAACGAGCACGATGATGAACATGTCATGTCGCTGACTCATTCGGCCAACAATCTAATCGGGACAAATAAATAAAGATGAGTTCACATCGTACACGACAGATTCCTAGATGAACATGAGTAGTATTAGTACCCGTAACTTGTCACGATAAGTTTGCAGTTGCTTTCTCTGTTTTTTTCTTTTTCGAAAATTTACATTTCAATATATATAAAGGCAAACTACTCATAGATCGACCACGACACTTCAGACACAACTCGCATATTAATTTGTTGGCAATGACAGAATCTTACAAGATGATGAAAAGTGTAAGTCTTCTTTTTAGATAAAATGGATCATGAATGCTTGAGAAATTTAACTAGAGTATTCTAACGGAAACATACACTCAAAAGTGATTTACCTCTTGTTTCTACAAGCGAGACAAAAATGGCTGGATTACATAAAAGAAGTGTTTCAAGAGCGTGCCCATCTAGACAATTTCATGCTCGTCATCCTCCTTCTCTTGTTTGCTTTATTCTTTGAAGCTAACCTCAGTTTCCTCTTGCCATTTCTCTCCGGATTTACCACTGCCATTAGCTTCTCTTCTCGCTTTCTCTTCTCCCTCTTCGTTTTCATACTTTTCCTTATTTCACTGTAAACTTCCACGAACATTTGGTTGCCTGAACTCTTGTCTCTTATACTGTCTCGTACCTCTTCTGCTAGTTGTTTCAACCCATCTGATAAAACCATTAAAAAAAAATGAACGCTTGGTTACATATGTGACAGAGAAACAGAATATGAAGAGGGAAGACTCAAAAACTTATAATACCTGAGATGATTTTTCCGGTAAATCCTTCGCAAACTTTGTACAATGGAAGCAGAATTTTGAAGGCATATAAACGACATTCTTCTTGATTCATTTCTGAGGTGAATGCTTTATAGACGTTGAACACAATTCTCATCTGCATATCCCAAGCAAACACACAATACTATATCTAATTTAATGCCTGCAAAAGCTAAGGTTTTGTCAAAAGAGCAAAGAAGCAAACCTGAACAGATTCCATATCAAGAGCAAACTTCCCCATTCTTTTGAGCAAGCTTCCGATCAATACATTTCTTACGTCATTCGCATCATCCTCTTCACCATTCAAAGGCTTTTAGGAACAACACTTGCTCATCCTTGCCAAGACTGGACCAGAACCCATTGTGGGTTGCTTGAACAGATTCTCCAATCAGGGAATGAAGACTAGAGACCGCAAAAACAATATTTTCTGGGAGGAGATCGACGTTAACGTCTTCTGTGGTAGGTTGCTCCTTCAACTGGAAGCAAAGAAAAACAGCAACCAAGAACAGGCTACTTGGGTTCTCAAGAAGAGAATCAGCTACTACTATCTGAGATTCTGCTCTTTTCCTCTCAGCCAAAGCCTTAAAATAATAATTCAGGAGGCGGCTGGATATGCTTCGCAACCATGCGTGTGGGTGCAACAAGAACTTAAATACCATTTTCCTAATATCCTGAAAAATAATGTCAGGAAAAAAAAGAGGTCCAATAAGAATATAGTTATGCTAATTCTTTCAAAACAGAAATAGACAAAAAAAAAAAAAAATCAAATATCGATTCATCAAAGAAGGAAAAATGAATGCGTCACTCTGAACTGAGAAAACTTCTAGGTTCAGAAAGCAAAACTCCCAACTAAGTCTAGAGCAGTGATAATGCTGATAAAGCTAAAGCAGTCATATATTCTTGACAACTGGACAAAAGTTATGACTATCAAATGCTAATACATCAGAGCTACAAGATGCAACGGTTAAAGATTTCAAGTATGTCTCAGAAATCTACTACAGTAAGCATCATAAGTTGAATGCAAACCTCTAGATCTTTTTTGAATTTTAAATCAGGAAACTGCCCGAGCATCTTCTCTATCATAACCAGTGAGTAGTATGCTTCCTTCCAGAAAGGAATACTGACTTCCTCAACAGTATCTTGCAACTGCAGGCTGGAAGCACTGACAGCAGACTCCATTATCGCTTTGGCCTCCTGCAATGTATTGTAGATATGCTTCCGAAATGTTTTCTTAATGGAGTCAATTATAAATCTCAACACCTGCACGGCATCCAACGAGTGAGTTAAAATTCCAGAAGAAGCAATGTACATGTTACAAAAGGTGCATGCATGCAATATGAACGAAATCAAGTTAAGTGAAGATGTTAAAGCCATGAACTCATAAGAAGCTAGTGAAGTTTATCAAATCCTGCCATTTGAAGAAAACACCTTCGGGTAACACCACTTTATACTTTTGTTTCTTTCATATCTAGAAACACAAGTTCCTACTTCCTACTGTCTGACATCTACGTCCTGTCAGGATACGAGTTTTTGTTGAGATTGAATCTATGATTAAATCCTGCAACAAAGAAAAGCATCAGTGAGGAGAAGATGCAAGAACAGGGAAGAAGTAAAGAAGAAGACGTAGAAGAAGAAGACTCAACAAAGGAAGAAGAAGAAGTTGACCAGAGTCAACGAAGAAGAAGAAGCTGGATTATGTAACAAGAAGTTACATAACAAGAAGAATAAGAGTAACTAGTTAGTTTTAGTTAAAGGCTAACTAAGTTAGAGTGGCTGAGAGTTGGTAATAGCTGTTAGGAATTGTAAGTTAAGCTTTGTGTGTAAATTTAGTCTAGAGCCTAAAGTAGAGGTATGGGCAAGTGGGAGCAGTAAAAGGTAAGTGTGTGATTGTGTAAAGTAAGTAGAGAAGATCATCTACTATAAAATGTGTATGTGTATGTGATGTAAGAAGCATCCGATTCTAATAAGAAAAAAGAGTTGGACAAAAGAACAATGTAGACATCAAAAGAGTAAGGTGTTTCTCTATTGTCTCTAAACACATAAACAAGAAAGAGTGAGAGAGAAAGAGTAAAACACTAACAAAAGAAAGCAGCTCAAAGAGTGAGAGAGAGCTGTGAGTACAATGGAGACAGAGAGAAACAGAGTAGTAAGAAACCTGCAACACCTGCAGGTTCCATAAAGAATTCAACATGGTATCATAGCTGTAGTTTTCTTGGAGCCTATTCAAGAGGAAGAATGGGTCCATGGAAAAGTTACCTTTCTGCCGTGGAAGAAGAGAAAGAAGAAGACGGCAAAGAAGAGGCCGTGATCAACCTTAGCATTGATTTCTGAAGATGACTTTTGCTGGTTAAGCAACAACTGCTGCATAAGGTTTTTTAAATCATCTTGAGAGGTGTTTGTAGAGCTTGATGAAGGTTGCATGCTAGCATATTGCGACTTTTGTTGTCCTCCTTGGAAACGATTCTGCCCCGGATTTGTGATGAACTACTTCCCTTGTGAATTGTTGGAGTAGCTTTTCTGAAACCCCACATTCTGAGACAGCTGGTTCTGGCCCCCCTGCTGTTGTGGATATACTTGATCTTGTGGGTTCTCCACATTGGTTCTCCGGTAGGACAAGTTGGGATGACTCCTGTAAACTTGATTGAACTCACGATTTTGCACAAACCCTTGCCCATTCACATAGTTGACCTCCAGCTGATTATCATCCTAGTTATCTCCAAACTCCTTAGATAGAGGTGCTTCTCCATTCTCATCAACAAAATGGACTGTCTTTTGGTTCTCCTTTAGCAAAAGGTTAACCTTAGCTGTGAGCTCATCAATCTTTTGAGCTTTCACACTACTGACTTTCCTTTTTCTGTCGTATTCAGGAGACTTGCTGCTGGAAGTTGCAGCCAAGTTCTCAATCAGTTCAAAAGCACCCTCCTTGGACTTTGCCATAAAATCGCCATTACTAGCTGCATTTAGAGCATTTCTGTAATCCCAATCAACACCATCGTAGAAGGTACCCAGAATTTGTTCATCAGTGAACCCATGATGAGGACAGTCTCTTCTGTACTCCTTGAACCTTTCCCAAGCCTCGCAAAAGGCTTCTCTGGAATGTTGCTGGAATGAGGATATCTTGCTCCCCAAAGCTGCGGTCTTAGACTTGGTGTAAAAGTGATCTAAGAATGCTGATCTACACTCAGCCCATGTTGTCAAAGACCCAGGTGGTAATGACTTAAGCCAGCATGAAGCCTTGTCCGCCAAAGTGAATGGGAACAGCTTACACTTCAGAAAGTCGTGAGGCACTCCATTTGAACCAGTAGTACTGCAGATTTCTTCAAAATTTTCGATGTGATCCATCGGAATTTCTGCAGGCAAACCATGGAATAAATGCTGCTTTACCAAAGTTATCATTTGTGGCTTGATCTCAAAATCTTGCCTCTGGATCGTGGGTGGGACAATCGCAGCTCTATTTTGATAATAGGCATGTGGATTGTCCTTATCTCCGATCGCCGGCTGTTGCTGCCGCGGTTGTCTGAGTTGCTCCATCTCTTGACGAAGTCTTTGCAGCTCAGCTGCCATTTCAGCATTGCCTCTGTCGGCCATATCCACAATATCAGGAACGTGGACAGGTGCAGAGACAGGAGTAGTGTCTGTGGTAGGAACAGGAACAGGAGCAAACACTTGTGCAGTTCGGTTTTGCCTGTTTTCTCGCTCTCTTCTAGATAACTCTTCGTTGGTTAGGATGACGAGATTCTCAGAGTTTTTGCTCCTTGTGGTTCTTGTGGTCATGCACCTGAAACACACAAGAGAGAAGAACAGAAACAGTTTAGAAAGGTCTTAGACTGAAATTCAAACCAAGAAACAGAGGTGACAAATTGGTCCCCATCGCAACGGCGCCGAAAACTTGGTAGACTGGATTTAGAGTTCTATTTCCTACTGCAAGTGCACAGCTTATGATTGTAATACAGATAGGTTCGATTTCCAGGGGACCAGTGTTACACTTTGTGTCTATGAGGTTTTGAAAGAAAGCTAAGCAAGCAAGTTGGTTTTGTTAGTTGTGAAACAAGTGACGGATTCAAACAGTAATTAAACTTCAGATAAAACAAGCGTTAGACCAAGGTTGTTTCGCAGGAAATTCAGAGTAAGGGATCAAACAACTATTCAGGGGCAACTAAGCGCCAGTCTAGAGCTCAAACATAGAAGTAACATTAATCCACTGTCGTGGCATCAACAACTTTATCTAACAACCTAAAATCCTAAACTATCGTTTGGATCTAGAATCGCAAATAAGCATTATTGCACAGGCTTGATATGCTCACAATTTGCCTTAACATCAACTGTCGTTGGCTAAGGACAAATTGTTCACCAAAGTCACTTCTAGCAACCTATTACACTTTTGATGAATGGATTTACCTAAAATCATGAATTAAGTGATCAGTTCAATTCAGGCATTAAGACTAACAAGTGGTGAAGACTATCTATTCAAATCCCTATTTGTGTTCAACCCATCAACTCATGAATACCATTGAAATCCCTGATCTAACAGGAGGATTTACTCAGACATGAAATCGGAAAACACATCAACAAGCAAAAGAGAATTCATTGAATATATAATAGAAATGACAAAGGTTTAGAATTCTTCTCAAATGTGGCAGAGATTCTCCTCCAAATCTTACAAGTAGAAAAACTCTCAAAGGTTCTTATCCCAAAAAAATATATTTCTAGCTAGAAAATCGAAGGTTAAAGATAAGATCCTCCTCGCGGCGGCTCTCCTCTCCCTTTTCCTTCTTTCGCATCCCAAAACTAGGTAAGTGGAGTTTCTATATCTGCTCCGGGCAGATGGAGCATGTGCTCCATTTTGGTGCATGTACTCCATTAGGGTGATGATCTTCAAATTCGGCCCCTTTTTGCTCCAGAGGCTCCAATCCCTCATGTCTTCGTTTATAACTCCTTAGCGACCTGAAACAACTCGATAAAGACTAAAAAGACTCAATAAAACCTGCAAAACAAAGGTTAGAATGAGGGAGAATCGCCTCATATCAGACTGCTAGAATTCACTGCAGACTGAGCAATGGTTAACAATGCTGTTTTCACTTCATCTGCTTCAGACATTAGGGAAGGCAGTGGAAACCTTATTAATGAAGTGATACATCTAAGAGCTGAAGATACAGTATCTTCATACTTGGAACGCAAGCATCCAGTAAGTAGTTTGACAAATGAATCTAACTTCCTCAGCAGCTCTTTATTAGTGTTGTCGACTGTAATTTTCTTCAGTCTGTTATGCAATAAGTCCAGAGCAAACACAGTTATAAGATGTGGACATGACTTAACACCAGAAATCAACCCAACGGTCTCTTGTAGATCTCTTGATTTCCATTTCTTTTTGGATGGTGGAGAAGACCCTTGATCTCCAAGACCATTCCTGTTGTTAATACCATCATCAACACGGCCGTATAAAAAAACAAAAAGATCTACTTGGTCAACGGATGGATTGCCTTCAATACCAGCTGCAATTTGTATTAACATCTTCACCAGATCTGATTTTATCTTTGGAGTTAGATGCCGCCTCAGCTGAGCAGTGACTGGAGAAAGTAATTTCAATGCCTGTTCTCTGAACGTAACATTTTCAGCAATCAATTTCAGAGTCTCAAATGACATGCGTGTTCTTGTTTCTTTCATTTTGGATGCGAATTTTCCCACATCTTCCTGTTCAGCAACCTCTCCAAAGATATCCGTTTCCACCACAGAAAGGAGATCATCCAAACAATGATCTAACTTCCCACACGTAGGATTGGACAGGCACTTTGACAAGATAAAATTTACAGTGTATCCCAGCACATGCACCTCAAATCCTCGTTTCAAGATATCACGTAAACTTTTGATGACAACTTGCAAGTACTCTAGCCCCAATTCCTTCAAACAAGCAACCAGAGCCCATCTCGCTTCATCACGTGTGCTCTCCAACCGGTTCTTCGAATACGTGGCAATTCTCTTAATTATAGGGGACAGAAAATCGTGCATTACATCTTTGGGGAGCAGCTTTAGAACCTTCAGCGCAGCTACACTGCTGTTAACATTAACATTATCAGAATCAGAATCCATCAGCTTCTGTATCTTTCGGAATACAGTTTCGAGGCATTTCTGAATCTCCTCAACCTCCTCCTGCCTGTAACCATCTTCTGTAAAATGAAATTTATCCAAAATCAAGCAAATAAGCCGCAGAAAAAGTTTTCCTTTTTTGGTATGCTTGTTCATCTCACGGAAACACCGATTCAATATAGCATAATACGACTTCCAACTCATATGTGCAGATACAGATGCAAGGGCCTCTGTGCATGCATTCCAGACATTATTATCTTTTCCATCTTGTCCATCGAGCAACATGTTGAAAAAGACCGATACCAAAAGTTTTCTCACTGCTCCCTGCAACCCCCAACATTTGGTCGTAAGTCTCAAGACAGTACAGCAGTTGCATTTAAAATTGTAAGAAAATCAAAAGATATAACCTCAGGCAGGCTGCTATCTTCGACGACATTCACGAAACGTGAAATTGCCCTTGCTCTACGGTGTGCCTACAAGAAGTTGAACGGAAATCAATCATCGTAAGATTTCTACCATCTTCATAAGCTATATGATGCACCATCTTCCATTTAAATAATATGGTCTGGACAAACCTATCAAATTGAATTTAAAGATGGAAAAGAAAGAACAAAACAAAATCATAAGCGGGATAGGTTCCAGTGTGGTTATCATATCCACTTTGATTCTCACCCACAGGACGAATACAAATTGTGGACTCAAAGATATCATCTGATAAAATGACTTACCTGAATGTGAACAATAGCTTTAAACAAATGTACATTCTCATCTTCAGAGCATAAGGGTCTGAATGCAGCAAGATTTCCGGCATCTGGGAGTTTTGTCACCATCTCACGTATCAAAAGAATCCACTCCTGTCACAGAATAATTCGTTTCACAGAATCGTTAACTAGAAGTACAATTCAATATCCCTGGTCAAGAGGCTCATCTCTAAAGCAGGCGCATGATAGTACGCTAACCATAAGCAACATCATAAATTTGTTAAGTTACTAAACCTCCCCCACAGCTTTTTTCCACATAATGTAGAAGGGTTAATGTACCTTTATTATAGTGCATCCTCTGCTTATTGCATCAGCAATGTGTTTCAAAATAAAATCAACAATGAACACTATACGATTTCCTGTCCAGCTTGCATCAGCTATTTGGACCTCTTTGCCAACGCCAGAGTGAGCTGAAGCTTCTTGGCAAAGTATTGAGGCTGAAAAATCAATGAAAGAAGACAAGAGGTTCTGTGCGCTTCCCCTTAACATAATGGATTCCGATGATATATTGTATATACTTTGTGAGAGTATGATCATCGTGTGCCGTTTCAAGGATTTATTAAAGAAATCCGCATCAATCTCCACATAAGCATTAACTATCTTTTCATAGTCAAGGTCGTCAACTTCCATGGCTGAGATTGCATTCATATCCCGGACGCACTTTGCCTGTAGGTTGGAAACCAATTGTTTGTAGCAAATGTAAAAGTAAAAGCAAGAGAAGGAAATGATTCAGCCTCAAACAGAGACATGCCACTTACCACATCATCCAGAGAAAAGTCGATTTTTGCAAGAGATTCAAGAAGATCACAAATGCATAATCTAACGTCAGGTTCAGCGTCAACAAGTAGAGGAGAGACTTTATCTATAATTTTGGTGGTACTCTCAGTCCCAAGCAACGATATGATGTCCTGAATGGCAAGCAAAGCCTCACGACGGATATCTGTAAAAGCAATAAGAGAATCACATACAAGAGACATGGTATTGTAAGTTTTTACCCCCCCCCCCCAAATAAAAAAGCAATGGCAATGGGAGTAACCATATCAGAATGTTTCACACTTTTATCCAAGAAAGAAAGCAAGACGTCCAAATACTTCATAACAAAAGAGTGATCCAGCATGTGCTTTGACAACAATTTAAGAATCTTAATCTCTCTTTCCCCATGATACTTGACTGATTTCCTGGACATAAATAACACTTTAAGAAGATATAGAAACAAGAGGACATAACCTGAGTCACAATTTACAAGGGTCCTGACCTTTTATTAATATCCCCAATGAAAAGAGAATGCAAGCTGTTAAACAGTGTTTCTATGTACGGATCTAAGAAGCCTTTGCTCATATTGTCATCCTCATCCAACTCATTGTCAAGACAAAGCAGATTCTCTATGAACTTCAAGGCAGAAGACTTTATAGCTTCTGAAGCTGTGGTGACTGTCAGAATCGAACAAATGTCTGGAACAAGAGACTCTTCCCGACATAAGAGGGTCACAAGATTGCGGCTTCTACTCATTGACAAGAAGCATGAGAACAAGGAACTTGGTTTCTCGCTACTAGAACCCTCCTGCTTGAAATTCTTAATTAACGGATTTACCGCCGAAAAGAAGAGGTCCCAGAACTCGGAACCAAAATCAGAATCCTCGTATTTATCAATAATTTTCAGACATAAATATCTCAACTCTTTAAGCTGCTTTAAAGCAGTGTCAGCCTATACAAGAACCGGAAAACAAATATCAGCCACGACAATAAATTCCAAAATGAAAGGAAATGGGAGAACATTAATGGTTTGTTTGCATAGGATAAACATACATAAAGCTTTAGAGAAATGGAGACAACAACACCAATAACCATTTTACCTGATCGTGATGTATTGAAACATTCTCTTTATTATCTGGGGTTGACGAGGCGGCAGTGGCATTTTTTAGTGTCAATGATTCAATGTTCCTTTCTTCATCAATATTTGGAGCGTAATTAACCATTAGCCGGACAACACATCCCATCAAAAAAGTCTAGAAAAGGTCGTACACGGAGTTCATCAAAGACTTCAAGGATGTCTTGGATGACATGAAGAAACCCAGATTTCTGATTCCTGGATAAAGTCGAAATAGTATCACTAGTGAAATGTTTCAGGAAATTCGACTTTTGGAAATGATCCAACGAACTTTTGCCTGAACTCCAGTACAAGTCCATTGTTTCCTCTGATATACTATTTAAAGGCTTTATCAACAATGCAAAGAACAGGGCAAGGTCATTAACATCCCGCTGAGATATAAAACGAAGAACTGCCTTTCGGTGACTGATACTTGTATGCTGACAAAAAAAACAAAGAGAACGTGTTAAGACCCAAATGGGGTGAAAGACTGAGATACCCTTAAATCTTTAAAAACAATCTCACTACCCCTTTGCTAATCTCACTACCCCTCTGCTATTTTGTTCTCACTTTTACCCTCTCCCTTTTAAGAATTAATTAAATCGAAATCCCATTAATAAATTAAATGGACATGACGACAAACATTAAAAATTACCCAATCTCATTTACTGCTCTCAACAACAAATTCAACTGTCACTGGTTCCCACAAAGTGAATCTCTCTTTTGTCTACACCTTCGTCCTCTTCCTCCATGTCTCCCAAAAATAGACAGCTTCCGCCATTATTCTCCAGCTTCTCCAACGTTTAAGGAATTCTTCGAAAGGTGAGTGTTTTTGCTGCGGTTATGATTCTGCGCTTTTAATCTTAGTAAAATCGTGTTTAGGAGAGTGTTTACATTCCTCTTAGATAGCAAGATGGAGTTTTACTCTTTTTTTTTGGATTATTTGGTAATTGAAATTATTTGGTAAGTTGATTGGAAAGGTGATTACATGTTAAAGAAGAGCAGTTATAATGGTTAAATGTGTATCGAATCATTCTGAATCGTAGTAAATCATAGTAGTTTGGCAGATGAAAAGAAAATTTTCTGGGTAGACAAACTGAGTATTACTGAACCGCAACTGGTATTACATTAGTTAGTGCAATTGGTATTACTGAGTGTAATTCGAAAACTGGTATTACTGATAGAACCAGTATTACATAAACGAACTGGTATAACTAAGTTGTATTACAGAGAGAAATCATATGATTGAGACATATGCTAATGGTATTTTTTATTATTGTACAGGGGAAATGAATAATGGTAGATACACTGTTATTTGTTTTGATTATGGGGGATGTTATGAAAAGGACGGTGAAGAGATTAGATGGATCTTAGGAGAAGATGAAATTCACACTTTAGTGATAAAGACATCTGTTGAGGAGGTCACATATGATTGGTTAGTTGAGGGAATTTGCAGGAAGATTAAGAAAGATGAAGCAATGACACAACTGAAAGTTAGTTACTTTCCATTGGTAGTGGATCCTAATAAACCATCATATATCTGGAATGATGATGAAGTTCTTGGCTACCTAATGCAAGTTAATAACTAAACATGTAGAAGTGTGTTGAATGTGGAGATTGTAAAAGAGGTTGATGAAAACCAGGGAATTGGACAAGAAAATGATGATGAAAGTGGTAATGGCATAAGTAATGAAGAGTTGTTTGGTAGAGATGTTAATGATGGTAGAGATTGTGATGAAGATAGAGATGGTAATGATGATATGGTTACTCTCTACAGAGGGGAAGGATCGGAAGAGCATGAAGGAAGAAATGTTTCAAGAGAAGAACTTGGTAATACAGACTTCGAAGATGAGGTTCCAGCTGGTATAGAAGAAGAATCGAGTGTAAATACTGGTTGGGAAGATGGTATTGATATGAACACAGGCCAAGAATTTCGAAGTAAAGAGACAGTGCAAGATTTAGTTCATAAAGCTTCACATCAAAATTGTTTTAAGGTTGAAACAATCAAGTCTGACAGAAAGCGATATGTTGTAAAATGTCGTGAAGCTAAAGCTGGTTGCAAGTGGTCATTACTAGCTGCAAAGTTTATGAATTCAGATAGTTTCACGGTTAGAACTTACAACAATATGCATACATGTTCTAGAGCTACTTCAGTTACAAGCCGAAATAGAAGGAAAGGCACACCACGATTAGTTGCATCTGTTTTACATGAAGATTATCCGGGGCAATTCGACACTCCTACTCCAAAAAATTTGATCGGGATGGTTCAAGGGAGACTTGGTGTTAAAGTATCATACTCTACTGTGTTGAGGGGAAGACAACAAGCTGTGAATGATGTGCGGGGAAGTCCAGAGGAGAGTTACCAAATGTTGTATTGTTATATGTACATGCTAGAGTTGATGAATCCTGGTACACAAACTTATGTGGAATTGGATGAGGGGAAAAAGTTTAAGTATCTATTCTTTGCTCTGTGAGCTTCCATTGAGGGATTTCAAGCCATGAGAAAAGTCATTGTAGTGGATGGAACCCACCTTAAGACTAGTTATGGTGGTGTTTTAATTGTTGCTACAGCTCAAGATCCTAATCATCATCATTATCCAATTGCTTTTGGTGTAGTTGACGGTGAGAAAGAGGCTAGCTGGATGTGGTTCTTGAATAGGTTGAAATCAGTAATACCGGATGATCCTGGAATGGTGTTTCTTTCTGATAGAAACCCTAGCCTCATCAAGTCGATGGCTGCGGCGTTCCCGTTATCTGAGCATGGGTATTGTATACAACATTTGTCTCAAAACGTGAAAGGAAGTGTTTATTACATCAACAAAGATACATGTGTACATAAATTCAAGGAATGTGCTCATGCCTATACTGAGAGTGAGTTCTTGACTCTTTATGCTGCTTTTAGAACCAAGTATCCTGCTGCAGCAGAGTATCTGGACAATAGTGTTGCTGTGGAGAAATGGGCGAGATGTTATTTTCCAAGAGAAAGATACAACATAGACACCTCCAATATTGTTGAATCTATTAATGGTATTTTAAGGAAAGCTAGAAAATACTCGCTGTTACCAATGATTGATGTGATAGTTGAAAAAATGGCTGAATGGTTTAACAAGCATAGGAACACTGCTGCAGGATCAAACACACAGAAGCTTGTGACGTATATGGAGAAAGAACTCCATAAAATATCACCGGAAACAAAGAAATTGACGGTTTATGAGTTGAACGGCTTCTTTCGTGAATACAGCGTCATTGGACGTGATGGCAAGTCTTATTTGGTTGATATGAGAAGGAAAACTTGCAGTTGCAGGCACTTTGATGTAGATAGATACCCATGTGTGCATGCAATTGCTGCTGCCATCTTCATGAGTGAGGAGACAGAGACGGATCTCCATCTCCAAGAGTTTTGCTCCAAATATTATTCGATGGAGGTATGGTCATTGGTGTATTGCAGGACGATTTATCCAGTACCTCATAAGTCTGATTGGATTGTTCCTGAGCATATACGAAATTTGTGTGTCTTTCCACCGGAGTTGGTCAAGAAAACTGGAAGAAATCAAGAAAGAAGGTTCCCATCAGCTGGAGAACACCGAGGGAGGGGGAGAGGGAGAGGGAGAGGGAGAGGTAGAGGACTACCAGGGATGTATGCATATTTTGAAAGTGGTAGTGATGCTTAGTTTATCTTTGTATTTCGTCTTCTTGTTTGTAACTTTGAAATATTATGTATAAGTGGTGTAACTTTGAAATACTCGGTTTAATATATTTTAATATATTTTATATAACAAATATATATATTTTTAAATATATAATAATATATTATTGTTTATTATTTTTTATATATCTAAAATATATATTATTTTCTTATATATCTAAAATATATATATTATATATATTTTATAACAAATATATATATTTTCATTTAAGTATATTTAAAGAAACAATACCTTACACTTCTATGAACACTTTGTTAAGACTAATCACATTAGGAAGCCAAACGTACAGAAAATGATTTTTAAAACATGTTAATACCTAAAAACCTCCGAATTGTGAAAATATTGACTAAAAACATATGTTAAACTAGAAATTTAATATTTGTGGTACTGTAAAACTAATTAAACTTCAAAACACCGAAAAGTATAACTATTTACAAATTGGTATAACTAGAAAACTAGGGAAAACTAAGTGTAATTTTGGCGGCGTCCACGTAAGCAAAAAACGGCGCACGTGTACACATGACGGCGCATGTGTATACATTTTACACAAGTGGTCCTCTAATTTTTATTTGGTTTCACAAAAATCTAGGGTTTTCAGAAAAATTCAGGTTTCCCTCCCCTTCCCTCCCATTTTATTTGGTTTCACAAAAATTCAGGTTTCCCTCCCCTTCCCGCCCATTTTATTATTCAGCTTTCCCTCCCCCTCTCCTTAGGTTTCCCTCTCTCCCCACACTGTCCATATTCGAGCATCCTCAATATTCCCTCACAAAAGTTCAAGTTCTGTTCTGCCGCCCCTTCTTCTTCCTCTGAAAGTAAGTGTATTCTGGATTTGTTGTCAAATTTGGAATTGCTTACGCTTTATTCTGGGTTTGTTGTCAAATTTTAAATTGCTTACGCTTTGTAGATCTACGTAATGGATCCCCTAGACCCCAACTACCGTTCGGACAAGAGGAACAAGAAGTTAATGGAGTGATTAGAGTGGATCCCTTATGCTGACTATGGCATTAGGAGACATTGTCCATGTGGAGAGAAAATAATTCGTGAGGTTGTTGAAACCTCAACTGAACCCGACGCTGCAAAGAGATATTTTACCTGCAAAGCGTATGAGGTGAGTCATTTCGCCCTTAGGTTAGTTGTCCATGTGTCCATATTAATATCTTTTTATGTGCAGAATGATGGCCTACACATAAGGAAATTTTGGCTCCATGGTGTTGAAGAGGAACTTGGAAAGTTACATACTTAGCTTCGCGAGCAGAAAGAGAGGTTCTAGGAATTCGGTACCATTCGATACGAGCTATCAAAAATGCGTGAGGAAATTGCGGAGCTGAAGAAGATTGAGACAATGTTTAGTCGAGCTGAAATTGCGGTATTCAAATGTTTAATGTTTGGTCTGAGAGTTTACCCAATGTTTAATGTTTCATGTTCTGGGAGTTTATGTTTTATGTTAAACTTTGCTTATTGTTGTTTCAAAACATATTCATAACTTAGCATTGTTTTAAAACATAATTTAGCATTGTCCTTTAAAACACAAACATAGCATAGTTTATAACATAGTATTGTTTTAAAATGGAAAACACAAAACATCATACCATAGCATTGTTTTAAAATGGAAAACACAACACATAACACAACATAGTTTTAAAATGGAAAACACAACACATAGTACAGCATAGTTCACTTCTTACTGAACTTCTTGCCCTTTTCCTCTGTATATGGAGGTAACACATGTTGAGAAAGTTTTCTGGTCCTCTTCCTCCTCCCATACGTGACAGGGGTACGCTTTACTTCCTTTACTCTTTTTCCGTCTTTAACTCTCACAGTGCTACACCTCTCCAGTGATAATGGAGAAACGTCATCGATCTCCTGTAAAACACAACCACTATTAGTTAGTATCACCTAGCATTACCAAATATCACAATTTATTAAAAACGGTATTTACCTCTTCTGTGTCTGCATCCTGCTCTGCGTCGTCCCCCTGCTCCTTCGCTGCCTCCTGCTCCTGCTCCTTCTCTGCCTCCTGCTCCTGCTCCTTCTCTGCCTCCTTATCTGTCTCCTTCTCTGCCTCCTTATCTGCCTCCTTATCTGCCTCCTTTTCTGTCTCCTTCTCTGCCTCTACCTCCTGCTCTGTCTCTTGTTCTGTCTCCTTCTCTGCCTCTACCTCCTGCTCTGTCTCTTGTTCTGTCTCCTTCTCTGCCTCTAGTTGGGAAACTTTTCTAGTCCTCTTTCTCCTCCCATACGTGACAGGGGTACCCACTTTTCTCTTTAAACCCTTTACCTTTTTTGCTTTCTTCAACTTCTCTTGCAAAACACAATCAGTATTATTTTGTATACGTTACTATATTTAGTATTACCTAGTATCACAATTATTTAAAACGGTATTGACCTCTTCCTCCTCCTTCTCTGCCTCATTTTCTATCTCCTGCTCTGCCTCCTTTTCTGCATCCTTTTCTGCCGCCTTTTCTGCCTCCTTCTCTGCCTCTTTTTCTACCTCATGCTCTGCCTCTTTCTCTATCTTCTGTTCTCCCTCCTCCTCATTCTCAACATTCTCAGGCTCTCTTTCCAAAACCGTAGTCGCCTCATACTGTTGATTGAAAATGTAATGCATATCCTCATATGCCGTCCGAGCATCTAATTGCTCCTTCACATATCCCTCCACAACTAACAGTCTTTTCTCGATTTCAACAATCTTCTCATTTACTTCCTTGAACCCTCTCTCCATGGTATTCTTCAGGCTGTGACCGAGTGCCTCCAAAGCAGCATTCGTCGATGCTGCATTCAGCGGGGCCTCAATTGTCGTATTGGTCTGGCTGTCAATAGCCGCATTGGGCTCACTCACAACTTCCTCTAATCGGGCTGCCACATATTCTTCATACATCTTCTCAAAACAGATTGGCTTCTCCTCATCGACAAGACACTTCATCCAACTATGAATAATAGGGTCGTAGACATCTTCGTCGTCATCCTCCTCAGTAATTCGAGCAATAAAAGCTTCTTCCTCGGCGTAAGGGACTAATATGCTATCAATCTCCTGTGAATATAAACAAGGATTATAAATAAACAATGCAATTTTAAAAAGTTCAAAACAAAAAGGATTACTGACCTTAGTTTTACCAAGTGCTTCATTTATTTCCTCAAGAGAAAATCCTTTCATGGCACTCCGTTTAAACTTCCTCTTGCACATCCTTGGGCACGTCTTCTTCGCAGTTGGAACATCTTCTCGGAATTTCTTCCTCAGTGATGAGATTGCCTCAAACAATAAAAGCTACAAACGAAAGATATAATTTGAGTTAGCTTCAAATATAACGAAATACAAGTATTGTAATACTTACAAATACATTTATTCATATTTACCTCCAAAGGAATGCAAAAACTTGGATAAGCCCAATTTGACCCGCGAACTTCTCCTCCAAAATGATCCAAAGTGTGTTCGATCTCTCTCATATTGTTATCAAAAGACAATCTCCCCCAGGGAAATGTCTTGCACAAATTAAGATCATTCACAGCTCTGAGAAAGAAGGGCTCCACAGAAGGAGCATCGGGTCCTGTCTTCAACTGCCCAATAATCACACTTGATAAAAAGAAGAGGACAGCCATCTTCAACCGATCTTCAGAATATCTCTTTGACAATAGTTTTTCTTTCACTTCGGCATATCTAATACTACCTCCCGCCTTAAAGTGCCTCTCCACGAACTCCATACTACCCAATTGGTCATAGTCCCGAGGATAGCTGCGACAGTTCAAACCAGAGATGAGAGCGTGTTCCCTAAGTCCATACCGAATGGGAACACCATTAACAATGAACCAAGCTTCCTTCTTCTTGTCCGTACACACAGTTCGAAGAAGTAGCATCCACATGCCCATCAACTTGTGGTTTGGGTCCTTGTGCATGTGGAAGAAATGCTTGAATTGGGGATGATTCAAAAACCAACTTCTCATCAGGTTTAAGCGGATGCTTTAACCCTTTTAAAAGTGTATCTACTGCTTGCGTGACATAACACCTTGTCGAGAGCTTGATTTTCTTCACGTACTCTGATGGCTTGAAGTGCATCTCCATAGGAAGCATCGGTTCAGTTCCCTTCAACATATAACGAGTGTTACTTTTATTTTCCAAAAACTGAAGTTTAAATCGAAAATGCATGTTTGCTCAAAACGGACATGCAAGTACCAAAAGTTGGTTATACATACCGTCGAATCGGAATCGCCGTCTGTTACGGTTCGGCTGCTTTCTCCTGAAGGGAGATCTTCGGGTTCCTGAACTTCTCCCAGAATTTTCTCTCCCAATCTATACATAGGATTTTTACTACGGAACATGGTGGAGGGATAAGAAGTGAGACAATTCCGCCTACATCCCAATCGCGCAAATAGGTTAGAATCGACTAAGCAAATAGAAACTCCCATCTGAAGAGACTTCAAAAAACCGTCAAGAATATGAGCGTTACCTCTTTCGATTTCCAGCGACTTGCGTCTGAATTGCTACTCACCAAAATTAGTGAGTTTTTCCAAGTGTTTTTAGGATCCGTTCGTTGGAGGAGGGTCCGGAGGGAAGAGAGTTGGTCGGGTTTTTCAAATTTGGATTTCGCTTTTACTGGGATGGGTTTTACTGTGGATCTTTTTTCGCTTTTTTTTTACAGATAAGGAAACGGCAGGGCGCGTGGGGATGGAGAAGAGGAAAAGTCGCAAATGTTGGAAATCAAACGGTGGCATTTTTGTAGTTTTATTAAGTTTTTAGGGATACAATAGAAATCAACCACCTTAACTCAATTAAAATTAAATCTAAAATAAAATGGAATTAGAAAAGGGGTAAATGAGATTAATGTTTGGTTGACGAGGGTATCTCAGCCATTGTTCCAAAACTGCAATAGAATAGTGAAGTAAACTAAAAGAAGCGAGTAATATGTACTTTCCGTGAAGCCAAATTCTTTAATGTCCTAACTTTTGGCACAAGGATGCGAATTTCAAGAGAAAAAAGATGAGATCTGTGAGCTTCTTCAATGTCTTCGGACAAGTTCCAGGTCGTGAGTTCTTCTCTCAACTCCTCTAATTTTATCAATTTCAACAAATGCTCGCGGTATGGGAGTAAGAAGTCGTTCGACAATAGAAGGCACTCTAGAACAATGGTTTGTATTTTAGCATCATTATCGTCCAGAAATCTGGAAAATATCCACAAACACAAGCCCCGTGCAGAAGTCAATGAAATAATTCAATTATGTACCAGTAAGGAAATTTCTTACTTCTAAAAGAAAAGTAGATTATCAAATGGAGTAGTCTCGCCAACCTATTCTGCAGAACGTCGTTTAGAAATTGGCTAAACGGAAACGACTTGGGATTCTTCATCAATTTCAGCAAAGTCAACCATTGTTTAAGAACCTTCGTCCACTCTCTCCTTTACAACCGTAGGCATTAAATAATCCGACACTGCAACATAGAAGAAGAAAATGATGACCACAGTTGTATGAAGTTACACGTAAGACCAACAAAATATACAGAAACGGTTACCTCATAGGATTTTCAATGTTGTATCCCAGAAATTTCAATAACAAAGGGAGAATTTCAGAAGCACGAGACTGAGCAACAGTAGGAACTTTTTGTAAGGTCTGGAGCAACAGAATTACCACCGTTTCAGTAGCAATCAGACGGCGGTAAGAGAAATGAATTAAAACGGCCAACCGGATCTGTAGATTGAAAAGAATAACATATATGCATTAGGCTGAATGGAACAAAAGATGGTTAGACGAAAAAATAAATAGAGATGTAGATACATACATCTATCATATTGAAACAGGAGCAAAAAAACTGGGAAATGTGTATTTGAAACGGAAAGAACCAACTAACTCATCATATGAGCGGATAAAATAGATATGTACTTAAATGGTGAGAACCTACCAGTATGCCTCACTGACAAGCTGTGGTTTGTATTCTCACTATGATTGTGGAGTGTTTTAAATTTTAGTTGCCACTGGTCCAAATAACAAACAAAATCACTCCACACAGCTACTGTGTGATTCCTAAGAAGAACCGCAAGACACTCAGATGCTCGACTGCATAAATCAGAGTTTTTATTATGCAATAGTCCCATCATCGCATTCAATACTAGCTGCGCATATGCCGCATGTAATCTGCCAGCACAGAGATCTTGTATCCGACCCGTATCCACTTTGAGAGCACTCTCTTCGACTGAGTGTAATAACTGAAGAACCTGGTAGTGTGAAGGAAAAATTTAAGAAAGCAGTAACATGATAAGAGTGCAAAGTCGACAGTTACATAACAGCTGCCAGTAAAGAATCTGCTTGAGGGAAAAAGAAGTTTCTAAGAACGAAGGATATCTACTCACATTCCCTTTAGGAAGAGATTTTTTTTGTCTCTTCAGTTTTCATTTTCTTCTTAGGAGGGTGTTATTCACAAGAAGGGTCAGACGACAAAGTTTCAAAATGGCACAAAATCCTCAGAGTCATAAGACGGATGTTTTTGTTTGGGTGGCGCAAATTTTCCCAAAAAATGCCAAAAGCATCTTTAGCCTTTTGTTCTTGAAGTTCTGGATATGCCTTACCCCTGTCATCATTAGCTAATGCAAGCCTACGAGTTAATAAACGGAAATGGATCAGCCTACCACCACAGAGTCATTAAACAGGGCGAAATAACTGAATAACCATCAAAACAAGCAAACTCACCTGTGCATTAAATCCAAAAAATCGGCCACGGGGGACAATACTTCTAGACATGACTTGTAATCTTTAGCAAAAGACAACGCTTCCTCTAAATCACTGTGGTTGATTCTTCTCGGTAGTTTGTGACATGACCTCAAAGCAGTACCAAGTAAGCTCTGCCACATCAATTCTGGGGCACTAGAAGTGTTCACTGAAAAAAACGTCGCATATGTAAGATGTTACGATAAACTCCAGGAGAAAAAATCACATTAAAAAACAACTCGATTTTCACCGAGCAACAGTTCAATGAAAGAAATCTCAAGAGTCATTCAAAATATATATATTGGAAGACCAAGACCATGAATCTTCATGTGTTTGTACATCATATGACACTGATCAAGCACATAATTCGAGTGCCATCTTTGAGGAAGAAACAGCCTAATACATAGATAAAGTAACATGAAAAAAAAAAGAGTGAATCATGCAGTGATACTTACCATCCGACACTGCCATATGCTGCCTGAGAGTTTCCTTAAAGGAAATCAGTAATGACGAATCCACTTTTAAATAAGGATAACACTTGACAACTCCCCAGATTACAGCCAACTCGGCCTCGTTAATTTGAGATAATCCATTATTCTCTATATTCTGTCGAACCTTCTTGATATTTTCTTCCAAAAACTTGTGAATTCTCCCACATGTTTGATCTATGATATTCACCCTGTCGTTACTTGTTTCTTGGCTCTCACACAATTTTAGTAACAGAGGAATAACTTCCTCAGAAGACTCCCAAATCATATTGTTGATTGCAGTGCAAAATAGAATTTAGTTGCTTAGACACGGAGCTAAGAAAGTCAAAAAGGTAATGAAAAAACTATGATGCGAATCTTGCCTTAATATAGTATTAGTAAAAGGTTTCACTATTGATTGATCCTTCTGTAGCAACTCCCCCAAAAAAGTCAGCAAACTGAATATAAACATGATACATGTCAAGAAAAAGAAAAAGAAAAAAAAACGAAGGTTTGACAATATAATACACATAAACAGTAGACAATACCTTGAATTCTTCAAAGCAAAAATGGGAGCCCATTGCGAAGCAACAATTTCCATTTCATTGGCTCTATTTACCTTGCATAACATCAGTTGCAGAACTCCATCAACGACAGCAGATAAGTCATCCCCTTCTACAACGGTCTCAAAGGAAGCCACAAAAGTTGACAAAATGAGGCTCACGAGTCGAATCAAAGATGGGTAATCTGTACAGAGTGACTGAAACTTAAAATTAGCAATACAGTCACGCATATATTGCCACCTGCAGCCAAAAGAGAGTACAATAGGAAGAGCGGGTGAAAGAGAAGCAAGTCAACAACCGAATCACTCACCATGAACCTTGAGACCTTTCTCAATCCTAACAGCTGCAGTAAGCACATTCAATAGCCGGCTTAAATGAAGTGAGTTTTTGTTTTTGATTGACTCGTTTATTTCCTGATTCAAGCATTCCCACATAACACTTAATTTTTCTGCTTCCAAATCTTGGCATAATCTCTGCAAAGTCGAATTCACGACTTCCACGACTGTACCAGGGCCTGCAATGCGATACAAGATCCAACCATGATAAGAAGGAAGGAAATAAGATTCTAAACCATGTAAAGCAGGTTAGGGTAGACTACACAAGATTTTGTGTTTAAATGATCAACAGCCTCTAATAAGAAGAAGAATGTATCACCTCCAGCAAGAAAATAAAAGCAGTTAAAAAAAATTCTCGCACCTCACACCAACATATTAGCATCATTTTTCTCAAGGAAAAAAAAGAAGTTGATTTCAGTTGGCTCTAAACTATACACCAAACGGAAGAAAACACGTCATAAACCATTAGTTCATCTTAGTAGAAATAGATACGCAAATGAAAGATAACTCTAAAATACTACTTCCCATTCTCTAAATTCCACCCCTCTCCAATAACAACTAAAACCAAGAGAAAGCTGAAAGCTATATCAACCACACTAGACTTCTAAATGAAATACTCTTAACATCTCTTTAGAAAGGGAACTTGCCTTGAGGAGAATTATAAGATAATGTTGAATCTTTCAGCAATAACCTCAAAACTCTCTCGGCTTTTGAATGGAGACATTCACTTCCTCTCATAGCATAATAAAGCAAACCAACTGCTACAGCTTTTTTGGGTGGATCTGCAACTTCGGAAAGGATCCTGTTGATCAATGTATCACCTTTTTCAAGTTGCTCATTCCGTGCATTCCTCAACAAAAATGACATAGACTCTGACATTAATTCATTGATATCGTCTTTGGGATGATACCTCAATTCCAACGTATCCCTTCAGCATAGCAAATTAAATACAAAAAAAAATGAAACCTATAAGATGAAGAAAATCCTAAATAATTAAATCTAAAAACATTTACAGCATGCGATAGCCATGTTTTGTCTTCCAAGGAAGAGAACAACAAATTATTTAATTCTTCTAGCAGCCTCCCTTCATCCAGTAAGTAAAAAAGAAAGACCATGTGCCATCATCGATCACATTAAACAGTCATTCGAGATTAGATTGAAATTTTCTACATTACTTACCTGAGGACAGTTTTGATGTCGCGAACGAGATACTTCTGCAGATTCTTTAGTATGCCACACCATGATGAGAATATCTGCGCCAAAAAAGGACCAAAATTCAGTAAAAAGAACATATAAAAATAAAGTACTGTCCTGAGTGTACAATATGTTATACAACACGAACAACCTACTCAATAATATCCGCGTCTTTCATGGCACCATTTTCTAGGAAAGTCAGGAAGGAATTTACGTAACCATGTTTCAATGTATTTATATTTTCGTTATCATGCATATTTCTAGTGAAAGGATGTTAATCTACAACAAACAGTTATGGCCACATACATCTGAACTGTATTTATATTATGATGTAACTCCAATTTCTATTTTCCCCTTCTTATACCGGCCGTTTACAAGTGTTTACAAGTTATAAGACGTTAAAAAAAAAACCATTTGCTAATGCAGTAAAATAGCTTTTTTTATATATCCAAAAAAACTAGAAAAAGAATCCCATTTAAAACTGAATTTATTTGACAATTGAAAATATATTTTAGCAGATTCCAATGTGGTATGGATGAACTCATCTTCTTATAAAATTTGGCGATTGGGGGTTACTATTCCTATATATGAACCATTACTGTTGGACTCTTAAATGCGGAATGAGAAGCATATATACCGTGTTTCTCATTCACTGGGAGACAACATTTATCAACCAATTCCATTAGTCCAAAACAAGGAATCTGGAACTAAAATGAGTGTTATGAAGATCAGAAAAGGAACATCATATCCCCAAATGCTTAAAACAGATTTTTTAAGAGTAAGAATGGTCATAACAATGAGTAGCACTTGACATATGCATTGTGGGACTCCTAATTGAGGAATGAGAGACATATATACTTTTTTCCTCACTCATTATGAGACACCGTTAATCAACCAAATCCAATAGACCAAAAAGAGGAATCTGGAATTGAAATGAGTCTCATGAACAAGGCAAGAAGTATCCTCATCAAGAAAGTTGACATCTTTCCCAAGAAGGCAATGAGTGGAGTAGAGAGATACAGATCTGATCTGGTTGGGAAGTTTGAGAGCTACAAAACAAATGAGTGCAACTTGACCTCTTTATAAATAGTGACAAAGAATCACTACTTCAAAAGTTCAAGATCTATGATTTTAATTCTTAAATGTGAACACCGTGACTTGAGAATCTTGGTTTGCTTCAGAACTTATTCTCACTCCTCATTTAGGTTTTCCACAATGCATATTTATAGTGGTACTTATTGTCATGACCATTCATACTCGTTAAAATTCTGGTAATGAACATTAATCCCAACACGTCCATCATTTTATCAAATAATTTATAATATTTAAATTTTATTAAATTGAAAATATTTCTATCTAATTTTAAATTAAAAATAATTTGTGTACTAAGTTATTTGATTTATATTTACCATTTGATCTAATAATTTAATAATGCTTATGGATATGTATCATATTTGGTTACAATCTAATCAGTAGAGGAAATGCTTGTCATTCCTCATTATCGCATAATTAGGAATTATTTATGTTGAATCTAATAAACACCGATCTTCATTGGATTAATGATATCCTCTGTCATTAAATGAAAGTTTTACGAGTCCCATTCCTCTTTCAATTTCTCCATTCTCTCCCCCATCAATTCTTTCTCTTCCAAAATTTGCTCTATGTCTTCAATCTTAGGATTACCAACGGATAATTTTGGAAAAAGAACAAATTTTATTTAAATATAATTTCTGGCGGAATCAAACAGTTGGAAATCAGATATGACCATATCTTCTTGTAGTGATATAAACATAATGAATCAAGATGGTATTACAAGAAAACATTACTTAAATGATGTCAATATACGTATACAAAAAAAAAAAAAATCGGAAACAGACTGGGGGTGAGTTTTTCTCTCGGGCACTCTCCCTAGGTTGGTTTCAACCACCTTGGTTTTAGTCACTTTCTCACCCCAACCACCTGTTTTTTTACCCAAAATAGCAGCCCCAGTTTCCTAAACCAGATCCACATTTGAAATACAATGGTTTTGCTTCTGGTTTTGTCTCTGGTTTTGCCCTCTCCAACGTGAACTTGCCTACTAGTTCCTTGTTTGCGCCCCTCTACGAAACATACTCACATACCACAAAAGCTCTGTAAAGAACAATCTTGCAAAAGCACCTCAATACCAGAATCTGCCGTATTATTTAGCTTTGTTCTAAATACTCTTCCCTTTGTTGGAAGTTTCTATCTCTTCAAGATTTGTTCTGTACTTGAGATCTCAGTTCTTCAATCTCTAGCGTTTGCTAAGAATTCCCTGCATCTTAATACGGCACCAGTACCAGTGAATAAAGAGCTTCAAGTTCCCGACAGAAGACCTTAGCTATGGACAACAGAAGAACCAACAACGCTCTGAGCAACAACAACATACTACCAAGTAACCAGGAAGAAGATGAGGTCTTAATATTACCTCAAGTCGACAACTCGCATCTTATTGCAAGATTTAGCAAAAGCCTTGTTGGAAGAATGTTTCACAAGGATGGAAGAGGCATAGAGGCCCTCATTGCCTTTATGCCAAGAGCGAACATATGGGACGTCGAAGGTCGGGTCAGAGGTTTTGACCTTGGTAACTCTCGCTTCCAATTTGATTTCAAATGTGAGGAAGATTTACTGAAAGTCTTGAGTAAACGGCCTTGTCATTTTAATAACTGGTCCTTTGCTCAGGAAAGATGGGCTCCACATGTGGGGGATGTTTTCCCAAACACGATGACATTCTGGATGAAGATCCAAGGGGTTCCTACTCACTTCTGGCTGCCAGAGATTTTCACAGAAATTGGAGCATCCCTGGGTCAGGTCCAGGCGGTTGATGCAAACTCGGCAAGGGTTCAAGTTCTGCTCGCTGTAGATAATCCTCTACTGGTGAAATTGTCAAAATTGAGCTGAGATATGAGAAATTATTCTGCTGGTGTTTCACCTGTGGTCATATTTCCCATGATGAGAGCACATGCTCCCTCCTTACCGTGGAACAACGTAAGGAGAAGATGGCCTTAAGAGAAGCTGCAAGAAATACCTTGCTTAACAACCGTGACAGCCATGATGAACGGCTCCGAGGAAGAGAGGAGATGTTCAAAAATAATAATGATGTAAAGAACATACCTTTGTCCAAAAGGAGAGGCCCAGAGGGTTCATCTTCCACCTCTGAAAGAGAGCCTGGGTATCAGCGAGAGAAGAGCGCGACTTCTCGGGGGAAAAAGGAGGGGGAGACGAAATCGATCAGAAATGATACAGTTGGCTCTGGGCGCAATGAAAGAGAGAGTGTGTGGAGGCGCATCGACCAGCGATCGGATCCTACACATGATAAGTTTTATGAAGGAAACCAGAAAGATTATAACAATGGAAGTAATCCAAGAAAACCAGAACAACACTATCGAAAGCGGAGTTACGAGGACTCTTTTACCTCTAGTAAATGGAGGATAACATCTATCGAAGGCAGAAAGGATATGGCCCCGGCTCTGGGCCATGGTGGTCCAAATCTTTCTCTACCGGTCAGAGAGGTTGATTCGGCGCGGGGGAACAACTCCGATTCACAACAGACTATCTCGGACATACCACACAGAGCTCAATCAGCTAAACAAATCAGGATTTCCCCCGATCATCATCGAAGACCTTTTAAGTTAAACCTCCAAAAAAGAACACAAACAGGGGAAAAAGTGAAAACTATGGAAAATGGTGAATCTTCAGAGTCAGGGAGCTCAGCAAGGAAGAGCCTTACCTTTGAAAGTGTCATTCCTGCAATTGCAGAGTTTAAAATTGATCCCACCAAAGTAGGGACGGCACTGGTGAGAGAGGATACCTCTCGGAAGAGCTGGTATGAGATTACAATGGAAAAAGAAGCAAGGGAAGAGGCAGACCGCGAATTATTGGTTAAAGGATCGGAGATGATCATACAAGAGAAGGGCGAGATCCCAAACGAAATGGTGGCGAACTTGGGAAATACTGTGGATGAACAGATGGGAGAAGCAGAGCTTGAGGAGGAGGAGGACAAGTGGTTTGAAAATGATGACCTCCTCGATGAGGAGTTCCCTCTTGATGAGGAGGTAGATCTGATTGATGATGAATTGATGCTTGAGATGCCTCTCGATACTGTACCCATGGAGTGTGCAGTTACAACAAACGAGAGTGAGATTCCATCTTTGGATGGGGAAACCGAAGAAATCACGAGGGCTATTATATTCAGAGGAAATACTGTTCCAGGGGAAACTCGTATGGTGAGGAAGAAATCAACTCCGGTGCGGAAGCTGGGGAGGGGAAGTCTGGCGATTGTCGGTATGCTCTCGAAGAAGAAGAAGTTGGTAATGGGCCGTCTTTCACCAAAAATAAAAAGTAAAGGTAAAGCTGCTGGGCCAAGTTCAAGCCCAAAAGGTGGAAATGGGCCACATCAGGGCAACAAGAACAGAATCAAATCAATAGAACCCGGTTTACCAGCGAAAGGGAAACTGACCAACTAGCAAGGATGGATGTGATCTCTTGGAACTGTCAGGGGGCGGGAGCCAGTCTGACAAAACAACACTTGGAAGAATTACAACGATTTTTTCAACCTAGTTTTTTTTTTTATCAGAGACAAAAAAATAACCGTTATTTTCTGCAAGATTTGCAAGTTTCGTTTGGTTATGACCACATTTTCACTGTAGAACCGCGAGGTCACAGCGGGGGCCTAGCTCTTTTTTATATGAATGATCCAAATGTTGTTATATCTTATTCGGACGATCGTATGATTGATGTAGAATCTACTTTTGAAGGGAAAAAAGTCTTTATGACTTTCGTTTATGGAGACCCGATGGTTGAATACCGTGAACTTGTTTGGGAACGCCTTTCTAGAATGAGTACTACTCGGTATAATGCCTGGCTTATGATAGGGGGTTTCAATGAGATCACCGGAAACCATGAAAAACGTGGAGGCCGACGACGGGCCGAATGCACGTTTATACTCTTTCGTACTATGCTTGATAATTGTGGAATGATTGAGTTTCCCTATAAAGGGAATTCTCTCTCCTGGGTGGGACGTCGTAGGTCGGGTAAGGTCAAATGTCGCCTGGACAGAGCTATAGGTAATAAAAAATGGCATCACCTTTTTTCCCACACTTTTGTGGAGTACCTGAAATTATGGGGATCCGATCATCGGCCCGTTTTAGCAAAAATACACTCGGTACCTTCAACCCGAAAAAAGAGTTTTCGTTTCGACAAGCGTTGGATTGGTAAACCGGGGCTAAGGGAAGCAGTTTTATCGGGATGGGGGCCTTCTGAAGTGGGACTTCCATCAAAGGATAGTCTCATGCCGGAAACATGTCTCCTCATGGAAGAGGACTTTGCCTACGAATTCAGCAAGACTTATTGAGGACCTAAAAAACCAGATAGACCTAGCTCAAGCAGATGATAATACAACGATGGAGGAGATCGAGAGCCTGAGGAGACAATTATGCACAGCATTCCGGGAAGAGGAAACATTCTGGAGACAGAAAAGTAGGCATCTCTGGCACCGAGAAGGTGACAAAAACACTAAGTTCTATCACGCTACTACCAAAATAAGACGTGCCAGAAACCGCATCATCTGCCTAAAAGATAAGCATGGCCTGTGGGCAGAAAGTGCGGATGAAATTGAGGAGGTAGCAATCAGCTATTTTCAAGATATTTTTACCACTTCCCACCCCTCGGACTTCACAAACTCCCTCCGGTTTATTACCGAGAAAGTTCCAGATCACGTCAATCATATGTTAGTACAGGATCCCTCTATTGAGGAGATTAAATTGGCTCTTTTCGATATAAACCCCGATAAGGCCCCGGGGCCGGATAGTATGACTAGTCGCTTTTACCAGAGATTTTGGAAAATCATTGGTCAAGATCTTACCAAGTTAGTCAAAGACTTCTTTAGGATGGGGAGTTTTGATCCGCGACTGAATCAGACAAATATCTGCCTTATCCCAAAAAGGGAGCGACCGAGGGAGATGTCAGAATTTAGACCGATTAGCCTCTGTAATGTGAGCTATAAAGTCATATCTAAGCTGTTGTGCAAAAGGCTGAAGAGAGCTCTCCCTAACCTGATCTCTGAAACGCAATCGGCCTTTATGGCTAGACGTTTGATTACAGACAACATTTTATTAGCTTAAGAAAATTTTCATGCTCTCCGTACAAATCCTATGTGTCAATCTAACTTTATGGCTACAAAGACAGATATGAGTAAAGCTTACGACCGAGTGGAGTGGGATTTCCTTAGAGCAATCCTCCTAAAGATTGGGTTTGGATAAAGATGGGTGGATTTACTGATGTTCTGTATATCTTCGGTCTCGTACCAGGTTCTAATTAATGGGGAAGCTAAAGGAAGGATAAAACCCTCTCGAGGCCTACGGCAGGGAGACCCATTATCCCCCTTTCTCTTCATTTTATGTACGGAGGCATTGATATCCCTCTTAAATGGGGCGGAGGCGGAGAGGAGGATTAGTGGAATGAGGATAGCTAGGGCAAGCCCCACAGTCTCTCCTATACTCTTTGCAGATGACAGTCTCTTCTTTTGTAGAGCAGATATCCGAGAGTGTGTGGAGATTATGAATATTATTCATATTTACGGAGAAGCATCAGGCCAACTTCTAAATCCGCCAAAATCATCGATCTTATTCGGGCGAAAAGTTAAGACCGATCTACGAAAGGACATCAAAAGTATGATGGGGATCCATAACGAAGGAGGTATGGGTATGTACCTAGGACTTCCTGAAAAAATCTGTGGATCCAAGAGGAAAGTTTTTACTTTTGTGCAAGAGAGACTTAATAATTGGGTCAACACATGGTCAGCAAGACTTCTGTCGAAAGGGGGAAAAGAAGTACAAATCAAATCGGTGGCCCAAGCCATTCCGACATATGTCATGTCGTGTTTTCTCCTCCCTCAAGGAATTATTGAAAAACTGAGGAGTGCAATATCCAATTTTTGGTGGAGTTCGAAACAAGATAGTAGAGGTCTTTATTGGATAGCTTGGGACAATATATGCATTCCCCAAGATATGGGAGGTTTGGGGTTCCGAGACCTTCATGGTTTTAATATAGCACTTCTTGCTAAACAACTCTGGCGATTGATCCAGTTCCCGAGTACGCTCCTAGCCAGAGTTTTGAGAGGGAGATATTATCGCCGAACCTGTCCCTTAGAAGACCGGAGGTCTTACTCCCCTTCTTTTGGATGGCGTAGTATAATGGCGGCAAGGGAGTTCCTTAATCAGGGACTAAGAAGACCATTGGTTCGGGATGCAACACAAGAGTTTGGAGCGAGCGTTGGATCCCAGACAGTCCGGCTAGAAGGCCAAGAGGAGTGACCCCACATGGACAGAGGGACCCTGATTTGCTTGTTCATCATCTTATCCGGCAGGATAATGGAGAATGGAATGTTCCACTCTTACAGGATCTCTTTTGCCCGGAAGATATTCCCCTTATTTTGGGATTGAGGAGTTCCCGAATTTTCTCTTTAGATGGTTATGCTTGGGAGCACACAAAGTCGGGGGCCTACACAGTGAAATCAGGATATGAAACGTTCCAGAAACGAACCTATTTACAAGCGGATCAACGGATTCTAGAACCGAGTATTATCCCACTTCAAAAACATGTGTGGAGAGTTAAAGGCCCCGGTAAATTACGGCATTTTATGTGGCAAGCTCTAACTGGATGTGTGGCTACTTGCCAACGGCTTATCTATAGACATTTGAGCACAGATAAAAGTTGTCCCAGATGTGGTGCTATGGAGGAAACAACCAACCACCTCCTATTTGAATGCCCCCCTGCTTTACAGGTGTGGGCTCTTTCGGACTTTCCATCCCTTCCAGGTTGCTTCCTGAGTATATCCTTATACCAAAATATGTATTTCTTATTTTGGACGAGAAAGGAGGTGGGTCTACCTGTACCACAAAGAGATATTTATTCATGGATCCTTTGGTATATTTGGAAAGCAAGAAACGATAAAGTTTTTAAGGGAGTTGAGAAATCTCCGATGGACACTCTCCAACTGGCTACTCTTGAAGCAGAAAGTTGGAGGACTGCAAATCAGAGAGAGGACGAGGAAGAAGAGGGAGATGAGGAGGACACTGCCCGACTAGTTGCCACAAGACATACCCTTGAGAGTCCCACAGTACCGATATGCCAGACTGATGCCTCATGGGTTGCAAATGGTACAATTAGCGGATTGGGATGGTTCCTCAAGGATAATCAGGGATGTGTCTTAGTGGGCGCACGAGGGAGTCGCAGAAGTCTATCAGCGTTACACGCCGAGCTAAATGGTCTCATTTGGGCCATGTCTGCTCTAAGGGAGAAATCGATCTCTTCGGTGCTTTTCGAGACGGATTGCTCGGATCTACTAAAGATGATTGCGGATCCGATTGATTGGCCCTTGTTTAAATCTGATTTAGATCTGGTCTGTATACTTCGGGAGGGTTTTACTGATTTTAGTCTAAGTTTAATTCCGAGGTCGTTAAATACCCAGGCCGATTACCTTGCTAAAGGGGCACATGCAAGTGGAGTTCTTTTTCCCCATGTAAGTCACGAAATGCCAGATTATACGGTTCCGTTTGGAAACCTAGAATCTAGTCAACTGTTGATTTAATTTTATGGTGAATAGACGACAAAAAAAAAAAAAAGAATGAGGAATCTAAAGGATGTTGAGAATAACAAGTTGAAGAGATTACATGTTTATCAATATATGTGATAAGATCAAAATAATCGAAATAGCTGAGCCTCCTGCAGCTGATGAGGCATTATTCTTATGGAATCTTAAAATAATATAACCTCAATACAGTTTATAGTGTCTAATTTGTTCAGAGTATAAGTTTCTTGATATACCTTAAATATCCATTTCTGCACTCCGTTGAGTTTATTTAAAGTTCTATTACTAACCCCAAAATGAAGATATTGTCCAACACAGCTATAATGAATACCATCGGATATTGAAGTTAGTGTGGTCGTTCTCCACATATATATCCTTTTTTTTTAGAAAGGTACAGTTACTCAATTTGTAGCCAATTAAAAACAATTCAACTACAGTTTTGAGAAAAATATTTTTTTTTTTAATGTAAACATTTGAAACGAAAAAGCAATCTTAAATCATGTTTTGTATGAATGTAACTAAACACGAACGAGGCAAGTTTTCAAACGAATTGGGAGAGTATTCTACAACAATTAAATTAGACACTATCCGGTAAATAGATCAGTGATTCTTTAATAGTACATAGACATAAATTCCTGTCAAATGAGTTCAACTGTTTTATGCCGTTTGATGCAACAATTAAATAGATCAGTGATTCCTTAAAAAAATATTACAACAATTCTTATGAAAATTAAATGATCATGTTATTTTGTTATGTTTATGTGTGTTTGTTATAACATTTTCTATGATATAAGAATGTTTTCTAATAAATTTTTGTTCTTTGCTGTTGAATACAAATTAGACACTATCCGGTAAATTGAAAGTATCTTTTATTGAACATTTAATAATTGTCAACATTTAATAAAACTTATATATCAACACAAGCAAAACTGCCACAAAAGATCAGATGCATGTATTTTTTACCGGATATTAAAATTTATGTTTAATATTGTTTAATCTGAAGATAAAAAAAAGTTGCATGAAGTCAAAAGTATTTAAAGAGTACTGATCGGTTTGATGGACGCGCCATTTTTGAAGAATTTCATCGGTCTATTGGATTTGGTTGAGTAACAATGTCTCTCAATGAGGGAGAAACAAGGTATATATGCTTTTCAATCCTCATTTAGGAGTCCCACAATGCATATTTGTAGTGGTATTCATTGTTATTACTATTCTTACTGTTTAAAATTCTGTTTTAAGCATTTGGGGACTTGAAGTTCCTTTTCTGATATTCATGTGGCTAATTTCAGTTCCAGATTCCTCATTTTGGTCTATTGGATTTGGTTGATTAACGATGTCTCCAAATGATTGAGAAACAAGGTTCTTAAAAAATAGTCAATCCTCATTAAGCATATGTAAAGACTGATGCATAAACTCCATTTCTTAAAAGTTTATTAACTTTTTTCTTTACTTGATAAAATTACTACATCTCAATGAGGGAGGAATAAGGTATATATGCTTTTCAATCTTCATTTAGGAGTCCCACAATGCCTATTTGTAGTGGTATTCATTGTTATTACTATTCTTACTGTTTAAAATTCTGTTTTAAGCATTTGGGGACTTGAAGTTCCTTTTCTGATATTCATGTGGCTAATTTCAGTTCCAGATTCCTCATTTTTGTCTATTAGATTTGGTTGATTAACGATGTCTCCAATGATTGAGAAACAAGCTATATATGCTTCTCATTCTTCATTTAGGAGTCCCACAATGCATATTTCTAGTGGTACTCATCGTTATAACCACTTGGATTCATGGGCATATTTCTAACAGCCTCATTTTTCTTTAAACTCACTCTTATGACATTATTAATCATAAACATCTCAAACTCAATTGCCACCACCACCACCTCCACCTCAGTCTAAACAATATTGGATTTGGTTGTTTCCAGAAAGAAATACGTTTGATATTCATGGGACTCATTTTAGTTTAGTAAATTGACCATTACAGTTCATTATCAAGAATATATGGTAAAATCATATTATGGGACTTCCAGGTTTGTTCATGTGGTAAAATCTTATTGGGATATTTTCAGAAACATCCGAATTCTCAGAAAAAGGTTCATTGAATCTGTTCATTGTGATAATGACAAAACCGTGGACTCAATGCTCGATGTCGGCGAAGATAGGGAAAGGAGACAGAAGGTGTATGGAAAGTTAACAACATTATATGGTAAACATAGACTTACAAAAAGTAGAGAGCTTTACGAGATCTCTCTTCTGGCCAACTAAGACCAGGAGCGTATCGCCGACCGAAGGGACAAGCCGACCAATGGTCACCAAAAGGCAGACCGGCCGACCCATCCCAAGGTTCAACTACGAGCTTTTTAACTGCAACAACTTAAATATACGCTATTGGAGCTGGAATTACCGCGGCTGCTGGCACCAGACTTGCCCTCCAATGGATCCTCGTTAAGGGATTTAGATTGTACTCATTCTAATTACCAGACTCGAAAGCCCGGTATTGTTATTTATTGTCACTACCTCCCCGTGTCAGGATTGGGCAATTTGCGCACCTGCTGCCTTTCTTGGATGTGGTAGCCGTTTCTCAGGCTCCCTCTCCGGAATCGAACCCTAATTCTCTGTCACCCGTTACCACCATGGTAGGCCACTCTCCTACCATCGAAAGTTGATAGGGCAGAAATCTGAATGATGCGTCGCCAGCACAAAGGCCATGCGATCCATCGAGTTATCATAAATCATCAGAGCAACGGACAGAGTCCGCGTCGACCTTTTATCTAATAAATGCGTCCCTTCCAAAAGTCGGGGTTTGTTGCATGTATTAGCTCTAGAATTACTATGGTTATCCGAGTAGTAGTTACCGTCAAACAAACTATAACTGATTTAATGAGCCATTCGCAGTTTCACAGTCTGAATTTGTTCATACGTACATATGCATGGCTTAATCTTTGTGACAAGCATATGACTGCTGGCAGGATCAACCAGGTAGCATTCATCAATCACGGCAAGGCCCCAGCTGATTCCCGCAAACGCTAGGTAAGAGGGAACATACAGGGTCTTGACCATCATCTTTTGTCCGAGGAAAGAATTACTTGGGTGGGACATAATTGCTTCGAATCGCCGTCTGTAATCTTTCCGCATCCGAGAGCTCAGCCGGCAGCTTGTTCACCTATGCGGACGAGGCATTTTCGGTGCCAAGACGCAAGGATCGCGAGCGTCGGCTAATGTGTTCACGGCGTCCCTGTTGAAGGGCATGCCGCGAACAACGGTCGAAGCAAAGCTCAACAATTCCTTCTCGTTAGGTACGCAACACAAGCCCGGATCAAAATCAACGAGCATTACACTGGCCGTGAAGCAACTGAGGAGGATAGGTGGTCTGTAGTTGGGTGTGCGAGCACAGAGCCTACAAACACTAGCTATCCAATCACCACTCATGCGCCGAACGTTCGATTGCCCCGCTAACACCAATCGATTGCAACAACTCCCCCGGTGGAACCGGAAAAGCAGAAGGAAGACGGATGAAACCAAGCCAAGCTCGCCAAAGCGCGAAAAAAATCCCCCTGAAAAATGGCGGGAAAAAAATCCCGGCGACGGTGCCCGGAAAAAATTCCGGTGAACGTCCTCACGACGGTCGGACACCCACCCACGATCGATCAGGCAACACCCATCCCTCGGCATAATCATCACAGCCAACCCTTACCCACCCAGCCCGTCACCCCTTGAGGGTATGCCTACCCCCTTATATAGCCCTTATGGCTTTTTTCAATCTGCCACCAACATACATTGGTTGTGTTCTTGGAGTATTTTTAATGTAAAAAACAAAAATACTTGGAATTTTTATCTGATTTTTTGCAGGCTTCATAAGGGTAATGAAACCTATTTTCTGGTGAATATTCATAATTTTCCAGTCACTCTAGCTATGTCTTTAGTACCTCTAAGTGGATTGGCTTGTGAGGACATTTTCCTCCACCAAACCATCATTTGATTCACCAATGACCCTCCAAACTCTTCATTGGTATATATGTGATGTTTCCTTTCAGAACTTTTTCTTACACCACAATGTTTTCTTGAACTTTTGATTGCTACTTTCTCATTTCGATGGATTTCAATGTTTTTGGCAAAACTCTCTTATTGGATATAGTTTTTTCATGAATTCCTCCACCAGACCTTCTTATTATCTATTTAAGAGGTTTTGGTCGTGAGTTTTTTAAAAAAAATCGAGGCAAATTTTTTTTGCCCAAAGGATTTTGGTTTTTGCCCCGCCAGTCCATCCCGCCAGTCCATATGGCTGGGACATACCTTTTTTGGCTCGAGTTTTTTTTTAAACTCCTTACCCAGAACTTCTTATTATTCATTTAAGAGATTTTGATCGTGAGATTTTTAAAAAAACTCGAGCTAAATTTTTTTTTTCCCCAAAAATTTTTATTTTTGCCCCGTCAGTCCATCCCAACAGTCCATCAAACAGGTTTTCATCGGGCAAAACCTGATTTTTGCCCCGTCACTCTGTCCCGACAGTCCATCAGACAGGTTTTCATCACGAAAACCTAATTTTCGTCCAGCCAATCCATCCCGACAGTCCATCATACAGGTTTTCATCGGAGATTTGATACACCACTGTTTGACACAATTATGCAATGAAATGGTAGTTATTATACCATATTTTCATCTAGGATTCTCTAATAATCAACAAACAGTTCAATTTTAAGCTCATAACAATGAATGATGGTTGACGCCAATTCATTGTTTATAGAGTTCCAGTTATGTAATGCAACTACCGTTAAACATATGTAATTATTCAGCTGTTTCGTTTGCACAACAAAAGCTTGGGATAAATTGTTAGAATACAGTTCATTATCATAATCTAATCCCTGCATCCAATCTACATCCAATCTACATCCATATCATTCCATATCCTTCTCAAAAATGATATTAACAGTGTATGTTAATATGCATACATGCAAGCACATTAATTTTTTATTCATCACTCAAGGATAAACTGCTTCTCCATGGATTTTGAATACCTCCCCGAAACAATGTATTTAAAATCATAGTGATTGATAACCAAAACTTTGCAATTAGAGATGTGTTCACATTGTTATTGTAAGAACAATGATTAATCATTTCTGTAAGGCAGAAGTTAAACAGCTAAAGAAACTGTTTAAATCATTGTTCTTGTAATATTCCAGCTATAAACATAACCCATTTGAATCTTCCATCCCATCTTGGGAATGGGGGCACCGAAATGAGGAATGAGAAGCATAAATACATTGTTTCTCATTTATTAGGAGACACCCTTAATCGACCAAATCAAATAGACTAAAAAGAGGAATCTGGAACTGAAATGAGTCCAATGAAGATCAGAAAATGAACTTCATGTCCCCAAATTCATAAAACAGAATTTTAAAGAGTAAGAATAGATAACAATGAATATCATTAGAAATATGCATTGTGGGACACCTAAATGAGGAATGGGAAGCATAAATACATTGTTTCTCAATTATTGGGAGACACCGTTAATCGACCAAATCTAATAGCCTAAAAAGTGGAATCTGGAACTAAAATGTACCATGTTTCTCATTGATTGGGAGACATCGATAATCAACCAAATCCAATAGACCAAAAAGTGGAATCTTGAATTGAAATAAGTCCCATGAAGATCAGAAAATGAACTTCAAGTCCCCAAATGCTTAAAACATAATTTTAAACAGTAAGAATAGTATTAGCAATGAATACCACTAGAAATATGCATTGTGGGACTCCTAAATGAGGATTGAGAAGCATATATACCTTGTTCCTCATTCATTGTGAAACACCATAATCAACAGTGTATTCAACAGAAGCTGCTATATACTAGTTGAGAATTTTAGGCCTTCACTAACACAGATACCATAAAAACCATAACTGGCCAAGTTTCATCAATTTTATACATTTAATTTGTGCCTTCTTCAAAGAAAAAGTAAAGGAAGGTTGCAGAAAATGTTGTAAATAAACTCAAGTATACGTCGTACACAATGGAAATGACCACTCATAGATCAGTCAGCACTGAACACAAAGGGGACATGATGTTCCAGATTATGAATCGAAATAGCTGAGCCACCTGCGGCAAATTGGATTATGCATCACCAGCTGTAACCAAGATTTTAAAGAGTAAGAACAGTAATAACAATGAATAGGACTACAAACATGCATTGTGGGACTCCTAAATGAGGAATGAGAAGGATATATACTTTAAAACAGAATTTTAAAGAGTATTTAACTCTTGAGTCCAATGAGTTTTCATTGGTATAACGGTGTCTCCATCTATGATCTATAACGACATTATTCTTATGGGAGTCCCACAATGCATATAAAATTCCAGTATCTTTGAAATTTTAGAATCCGGCAAAAATATTCCTCCAGTGACCAAATAGCATGTATGTTTCTCATTCCTTGAGCACTTTGTTTAAAGTAGATATCTTTGACTAGAAATATGCAATGTTTATAGACATGAATATAGTTTCGAGCTCTTTTTAGTCTATTAGATTTGGTTGATTAAGGTTGTTTCCTAATGAATGAGAAACAACATGAGATAAATTGTTTCCCCTCAACAAAATAATACTTATGTCATGTGTATTGGCAAACTGTGGGATACTGATACATAGAGTTTTAACCATATAGAAAGTTACTGCAAGTTCACAACAAAGAAGTAGTATTTAGGGGTCGAATTCCACAAGGACCAAGGTTACTCTATGAAATTATAAGATTGAAACTAAGCTAAGATATAAATAATAAGTTTTTGGAAAGAATCAATAAGTAAAAGATTATGGTAAAGGAAAAGTGCTATAAAATATTTTTGGAAAGAAAATAAGTAAGTAAATATTACAATTTAATTCAATAAAGGAAAATTCCAAATAAAGGTTTTTGGAAAGAATAAAAAATAGCAAGATTAGATTTACTTCAAATAAGAAAAACGTTAGGCTTAGGGTATTCGCAGGAATTCAGATTCAAGAACCAAACAATTATTCAGGGAACAAATTTCGAACAAGTCTTCAACTCAAACATAAATATAATATCAATATACTTTCGTACCCTTGACAACTTTATCTAGCAACTTAGTATTCTAAACTTTCGTTTGAACCTAAAATTCTAGACAAGCATTAAGAATAGGTTTGATAAGTTCACAAATCGCTTTAACATCAACTTCTGCAGGTTAAAGACAATTTTCTCATCTAGGTTAGCAACCTATTAACTTCCGTTAAATAGGTTAAACCTAAATTCATAGATTAATTGATCAGATTAACCTAAGCATTAAGAACAACTCAAGATGAAGACATCAACAGAATAAAACCCTACTTATGTTTAGTTCATTGAACTCTGAAATTCCTTTGTACCCTAAACCTAACTAATGAAATTACTCAGACATAGAAAAAAAGAACACATAAATAATTATGAAAGACATGATAGAATGAATAGATAATTAAAAGAGGTTCAGAATTCTTCTCCAAAAGGTTGTAAAGACTTATTCTCCCCAATCTTACAAAGCTAAAACTCTAAGAAAAGTAGCTATTGAAAACTTGATCATCTCAAACTTATGAAAGCTATAATATATATATGAGATTGGCGACGGCTAGGGTTTAAGGTTGCTGATGCCTAGGGTTTCCAAAATTTCGGTCTTGATAGAGGCTCAATAGATGACTTGGCTTGGACTGGTTTCTTTAAACTGGATAAAGCCTTCTACGTCTGGTCACGATTAGTGTCGGGCGACACCAAGCTCTTTTTTGCACACTTTAGGAGGATTTTGCTCTTTGAACTCCAATCTTCGCTTTTGTCAACTTTGTACCTAATAATGACTCAATAAAACTAAAAGACTCGATATAGACTCAAAAACAACTCAGAAAAGATAGTTAAAAAGTATCAAAAATACAATATATCAACTCCCCTAGACTTAGCTTTTGCTTACCCTCAAGCAAAACAGAAAACTAAACCTACAGAAGAGGTTTGAAAACACGGGAACTCACCTTATCTTCGGAGAATTTCACTGACCATTTGAGACTTAAAATCCACATAATGCAAGATCAGTTCAAAATCGAACCACCATGTACTTCTCCGTAGGCATTCAAAGCATTCCAAATTCAATCACAGCTTCATAACAAAGCCTATAAACCTTCATCGCCGGGTCTCATCAATGATTCCAATGCCAAAGACCTTCTAGACTCATTCCCATACAATACTTTAGCATAACAACTTTATTTCAACTTTTTGGTACTCTTTCTCTCCCCCAAACTTGCTTCTTTTCTTTTCTTTTCATTTTTTTTCTTTTTTTATAGGCAAAACTGTGACGAATAGTGGGGTCGATGAAAATTTTCCTATCCCTCGTTTCCATCCTTGTGTGATCATTCCTTTCAAAGTAGAATAGTGGGGTCGGCGGAAATTTTCCTATCCCTCTACTAAAAAAAAAAATCATTTCATCTTTTCACTTTATTAAATATTCAGGGAGAGGAGTACCAATACTTATATATGAAAGTTGTGTATGCCAAGTATGAATGTGGAGTCAAGCCTTATGAACACTAGTCTCATTAATGAGGTAAAAGAAAAAGTAGGGAAATTGGCTCGGGCTTACTAGGTTCTGCTGGAAGTGAAGACGTCTCTAGTCAGCCAATCAGCCTTTGGATTTTTCATTAGTCGGATATGAACTGGTTCTGCAAGAATGGTCACTCAGAAACAAACAGTCAATAGAACAAACCAAGATAAGGATCATAATTCCCAACAATATTTTGACTCAAGAAAAACACCAAAAAGAAGCTAAAAACAAGTCAAAAGAAAGTAAGTTACGATAAACACCTCCCCAATACTTACTTCACACCGTCCCCAGTGTGAAAATAAATCAAGAGAAAGGATCAAAAACAAAGTTTTTTTTTCAGAAATTGAAAGTGCAAAGAAACGTGGACGTATATGGGTGTGGAGCGACACCAAGGTGGATATCGGTCGACACCATATGTGGTCGACTCTTCCTTTGTTTCCTACAATCTCTTTCCTGACATCTAAGAAAACCAAAACCAAAAATCAAAAGCAAAAGAAATTAAAACAAAGTATATACACTTACCAGTGGGTTGCCTCCCACCAAGCGCTTGGTTTAAGTCATTAGCTTGACTTTGATGCCATGTATCAGTCAGGTTGGGTTTGAGAGCGTGTCTCAAAACAAGCTCCACAATCAAACATCTTCAGCTTCAGAACATTACACAACATACCATTCACCACATCCTTACCCTTCTCTTTCAACTATAAGGAGAGAATAACTCTAACTTTAGAGAAAGGCTTAGAGGTACCTTTGCACTTCACCTTATACTCAACTGTGTCTCTATCACATCCCTGAGGGATCAAAGTCATTTTAGGACTACCCTTTATTCTTTTGCTCTGCACTTTTTCCTGCACTTTTTCCTTCTCCCTGAATTTCTTGTGCCAAATGTGAGGATCTCCATCCAAGAATTCTTTGATCTCATTCTTATCACAAGACTTCTTCTCAGAATCAACTTTCAACCACTCAATAGGCACTACTGAGATGCAAGAGGCATGTTGGATGAGACAAGTAGTGGGAATGACTTTGTAGAAAACATTCTTGTCAATGTTGGAGAAAGAGACTCTCTTATTGGACAGATCAATGACTGCAGCCACTGTGGCCATAAATGGTCTTCCAAGAATCAAAGGTGGTAGACACCGAGGTACCGTACCAGGCCAAACGTCCACGGACTGTTCGGAGGATGAGAAACCGTACGTACCAGAACAAGACGGACCGGGCAATCACGCTGAGGAACGTCCAGAAGAGACCAGGAGGAGCCATGCTCGTGAGGAAATCGAGGTTCACCGACAGGAAACCAGCTCAGCCCAAGGAACAGGACATCCGGACGCTACGGCCGTGTTCCGTATAGACCCGGCTGGACACGGGAGCAAGCTGCGAAGGGACGGCCGACCTAAAGACCGAATCAACCGGCGCACTCGATCTCAATCTCGACCCAAAAGTCATGAGGACGCCAACGAACGAGCCAGAATTCAAATGGCCCGAGCCAATTCAGAGACCGGATGTGACACTCCAGTTCTAGGCCGGTACGGCCGTCCGGATATCGAGCCAACATCGGAAGAAGCGAGTTTCCAAGACTTAATGGACTTTTCCATCGACCGAAACTTGAGGCAGCGTATTATGGGACTAAAGGAGACGATCGAACGTGGGAGTTTCCAGTTAGCACGAGCCGAACCAGACTTGGCCCATGCAGATCTCCTTTGCTCCATCCGTGCCCGAGAAACACCAAGCTAAAATTCACCAGGAGCTCAAGGGTCAACTTTGCTGGAAGTTCAAGGGTCACCTTTACCAAACCGCGTGGACTGAAGGCGACTTTGACTCGATCTGGATTTAGTCTTCCTTATTTATTTTAAGTCTAGGATTTCTCAAAAACTCTTCGTCTCTAATCACTATCTTTTTATCTTCTACTTGCGAAGATAAATATGTCTGTAAGAACACCATTTTCGGATTATTCAAGTTTTAAATCAATTGTTTTCTTGAGAGGAAATCTCTTTGTTCTTCTGGAACATTTCGTCTGTTTGGGAAGGGTTACTTCCAAACGACAACCTCCTTAGATTCACTGCAAGGGTTACTTCCTTGAGTCTTTGGAGTGGGGAATACCAAGAGACTTACGCATCTCTTGACGGTCTCCTTCGATCCATCAGTCTGAGCCGTAATAGCTAGTAGCTGCGGTCTCATTCATATCCAATTACCTACAAAGAGCCCAATCCTACCGAGGGATCCATTACGTGGTATCAGAGCCACTCTTTGTTGGTAAACCTGTTCATCTTCTCCAACTTTTTATTCGCAAAATTCTGATCTTTTTCCATTAAAATCCGGGCCACTCTCTTACCCTCCATATCTTATGTCCAAATCTTTATAAGCTTTCTTCAAAAAAAAAAACCAGAAAAAAAAAAAGTTATTACGTACAAACTGAGGAGAAACCAGTTTGGGGAGGGTGGTGGAAGAGTAATCCTGCTGGCTGAAGAGGAAACCCAGCCTTGAGGTGGTTAAAGCGGATTCTGTCTTCAGAAATTTCAGTCCGACCTCTCTCTTTTGTTGTTTGAAAGTTACTTGCTAGAATTGGCTTGATTTGTTCCTTTAGAACCTTGGGAAAAACTCTGAGTGTTACTTAAACCAAACCCATGAGAAAAAAAAAACGCCTGAGTGGTGAGGATAAACACTTGAGTGCGAGGGTTTTGTTGTTTATAACATTATCTGCTTAAGTTTCTTTTCAGGAAGCCATGTCTGATAGTGAGGATGAAAGGAACAACAATTCTATAAGCGGTTTATCTAGCCTACAAATGAAAGCTTTGACTGACCATTTGATGAGAGCTGTGAACCAAGGTCTTGAAGAAGTGAATGTCCGTCTGGAAAAAAATTCAAGAAGACCAGCAAGGCCAGGCGAGGCCAGGCCAGAGGAGAGCTCGTGGTAGGAGGAACAGCCGATCATTCGATGGCCAGGACATGGAAGATCGTTTTGAAGACAACCGTTCTCTCAGGGCCAGGAGAGGCCACAGAAACCGGGATGAAGAAAACCCATTTGCCAGAAGAACGGACGATGGGCTAGGTGGACTCAAGCTGAGAATTCCTACCTTTGATGGTAAGAACGATCCGGACGCCTATCTAGAATGGGAAAGAAAAACTGAGCTTGTCTTTGATTGTCAAAATTTTTCAGAACTTAGGAAAGTAAGACTAGCTGCTGCTGAATTTAGTGGCTATGCCATTAACTGGTATGATCAAGTAGTGTCTCTTAGAAGAAGGATATGAGAAAGTCCAATAACTACTTGGCAAGAACTAACCGAGCTAATGAGAAAAAGATTTGTTCCTAGTCACTATAACAGGGATCTTCATCAGAGGCTAAGACGTTTGACACAGGGAACAAAGAACGTTGAGGACTACTTCCAGGAAATGGAAACCCTTATGCTTAAGGCTGATGTTGAGGAGGATTTAGATGCAACTTTGGCTCGCTTTCTGGCAGGATTGAACCGAGAAATACAAGACCGGTTGGAGCTCCAGGAGTTTGAAAGTGTGGAAGACATGCTCCACAAAGCGATCCTGATTGAGCAACAGGTTAAAAGGAGAGGTTTCTCTAAGCCTGCCTACGCACCAAAACCCGCTTACTCACCAAAACCGGCCTATACACCTAAGCCAAAATACCAGGACAAAGGTAAGTCTCCTCTTCCAGCAAATACCGAGTTTAAAACTAACCAACCTTCACGTTTTGATAAGGGCAAAACCGTGGAATCCACGAGTAGAGCCAGAGATATCAGGTGTTTTAAGTGTCATGGATTAGGACACTATGCCAACAAGTGCCCGAACCAGAAGGTCATGATCATGCTTGACAATGGGGAAGTGGAATCTGAGGACGAGGAAGGAGAAGACGGTGGACCAATCTTTGACGAGGAAGAACCGTTTGACTACCCGGCCCAGGGCAACCTACTTGTGACCATGAGCTCACTAAGTGTTCAACCTAAGACCAGTGACAACGAACAGAGAGAGAATCTCTTCCACTCTCGTTGTTTAATCAATAATAAGGTTTGCTCTTTAATCATTGATGGTGGTAGTTATACTAACGTGGCCAGTGACGTCCTTGTCAGGAAACTGGGACTGGAAACCAGGCCCCATCCGAGGCCATTTAAGCTAGAATGGCTCAATGAAGGAGTCCAGCACGTCAAAGAGCAGGTCACCGTCCCCATTACCATCGGCCGATATCACGACGAGGTCGTGTGCAATGTCTTGCCTATGGACACCAGCCATATTCTCTTGGGCCGCCGTGGCAATTTGACAGAAAGGCCGTCCATGACGGATACACTAACCGGCACATGTTTGAGCACCAAGGAAAGAAAATCACTCTCATGCCTCTATCCCCAACCGAAGTACACCTGGATCAAGTACAGCTTCGGAAGAGCCGGGAGCTGGAAAAGCAACCAGAACAGGTCAGAAAGTCCAATTTTTATATCAAGCCAAGTCAGGTAAAGAAAACTCTGTTTTCTCGTCCATCTTTTATCTTGCTTGTTTATAAAGAAACACTGACAGTTTCTAATGTCCCACCGGAACTGCCGAGTGAACTTAAGTCTATTATGCACAGGTTTCAGGACGTGTTTCCAGAAGAAATTCCCAGTGGACTACCTCCCATCCGTGGAATAGAACATCAAGTTGATCTGGTACCAGGAGCCTCCTTACCAAACCGTCCAGCATATCGCACCAACCCGACTGAAACCAAGGAGTTGCAAAGGCAAGTTGACGACCTAATGGAAAAAGGCTACATCAGGGAAAGTCTAAGCCCCTGTGCGGTCCCAGTCTTGCTTGTACCCAAGAAGGATGGAACCTGGAGAATGTGCGTGGACTGCAGATCCATAAACAACATTTCGGTTAAGTATCGCCATCCCATTCCCCGTTTAGATGACATGTTAGATGAATTGCATGGTTCAAAGGTCTTTTCTAAAATAGATCTTAGAAGTGGGTACCATCAAATTAGAATGAAGGAAGGGGATGAATGGAAAACAGCTTTTAAAACTAAGCATGGGCTTTATGAATGGCTTGTTATGCCGTTCGGCCTGACAAATGCTCATAGCACCTTTATGCATCTAATGAATCATGTTCTTAGATCATATATAGGAGAATTTGTTGTCGTGTACTTTGATGATATCCTGATCTATAGTAAGAGCATGAACGAGCATGTTAGACATCTAGAACAAGTCCTGGAAGTGCTTAGGACAGAACGACTGTTTGCTAATGAAAAGAAATGTATCCTTGGAGCAGATCACCTAGTTTTCTTGGGTTTTGTTGTAGGAGCTGATGGCATCCGTGTTGATGAAGAAAATGTCAAAGCAATCAAAGACTGGCCCAGTCCAAAGACCGTGAGTGAAGTTTGGAGCTTCCATGGATTAGCTGGTTTCTACAGGAGGTTTGTCCCAAACTTCAGCACCATTGCGGCCCCTCTTACTGAGGTCATTAAAAAGAACGTGGGGTTCAAGTGGGAAAAAGCTCAAGAAGACGCCTTCCAGGCCTTGAAAGGGAAGTTAACTCAAACCCCTTTACTTGTTCTTCCCGACTTTCTAAAAACCTTTGAAATAGAATGTGATGCATCTGGTGTTGGTATAGGTGCTGTCCTGATGCAAGAAGGAAAGCCATTGGCGTACTTCAGTGAGAAACTAGGAGGAGCAACCTTGAACTATCCGACCTATGACAAGGAATTGTATGCCTTGGTCCGTGCCCTTCAAACCTGGCAACACTATCTGTGGCCTAAGGAATTCGCCATACACACCGACCATCAGTCCCTAAGGCATCTCAAGGGCCAACAAAAGCTCAACAAGAGGCACACACGGTGGGTGGAATTCATTGAAACCTTCCCGTACGTCATCAAATACAATCAAGGTAAAGAAAACATAGTAGCCGACGCTCTATCTCGGAGGTATGCGCTTCTTTCCTCTCTTGGAACCAAGTTGTTAGGATTTGAGTTTATAAAAGAACTTAACGAGGCTGATACTGACTTTAGAGAACCCTATCTTGCTTGTTCTAGACACGCTCATGGAAAATATTACCTGTCTGAAGGATTCCTCTTCTTTGATAATCGGTTGTGTGTACCTCACTGTTCTTTGCGAGAAGTGTTTACCAGGGAAGCTCATGGAGGAGGACTAATGGGATATTTCGGTCCAGCCAAGACCTTTAAAGTTCTCCAGGATCACTTCTACTGGCCAGGGTTGAAAAAGGACGTAGAAAGGATCTGCAGCCGTTGTGTGACTTGCAAGGAGGCTAAGTCCAAAAGCACAAACCAAGGTCTGTATTCTCCTTTACCAATTCCCTACCATCCCTGGACTGACCTTTCTATGGACTTCGTTTTGGGTTTGCCTAAGTCTAGTCTGGGTAGAGATTCCATCTTTGTTGTGGTAGATAGGTTTTCTAAAATGGCCCACTTCATACCCTGTTTAAAAACGAATGATGCCTCCCACATTGCTGATTTATTCTTTAGAGATGTTGTCCGACTTCATGGAATGCCTAGAACCATAGTCTCAGATCGAGATCCTAAGTTCTTAAGCTATTTCTGGAAAACCTTGTGGACCAAATTAGGAACTAAGCTGTTGTTTTCAACCACCTGTCACCCTTAGACCGATGGCCAAACAGAGGTAACTAACAGAACCTTATCCGCTTTGCTTAGGACGTTGGTTTAAAAGAACCTTAGATCATGGGAGGAACACTTGCCACACGTAGAGTTTGCATATAATCACTCAGTGCATTCAGCTACTAAGCATTCACCTTTTGAAATCGTTTACGGCTTTAATCCCTTATCTCCTCTTGATCTAATTCCTTTACCTGTTGATGAAAGGTTAAGTTTAGATGGCAAAAAGAAGGCCAAACTTGTTAAGCAGATTCATGAAAGGGTCCGAGCAAACATCGAAGGAAAGACAAAACAATATGAAAAGTATGCTAAAAAGCATAGACGAAAGGTGGTGTTTCAACCAGGCGACCTTGTTTGGGTACATCTGAGGAAGGAAAGATTTCCAGAGGAGAGTAAATCCAAACTGATGCCAAGAAAGGATGGACCATTCACGGTGGTCAAGAAACTTCATGACAACGCCTATCAGCTGGATTTTCAAGGTAAGTATGATATCTCTTCAAGTTTTAATGTGTCTGACTTATCTCCTTTTGTTTCAGATGAACCAGACTTGTGGACAAGTCCTTTTCAAGAGGGGGAGAATGATAGACACCGAGGTACCGTACCAGGCCAAACGTCCACGGACTGTTCGGAGGATGAGAAACCGTACGTACCAGAACAAGACGGACCGGACAATCACGCTGAGGAACGTCCAGAAGAGACCAGGAGGAGCCATGCTCGTGAGGAAATCGAGGTTCACCGACAGGAAACCAGCTCAGCCCAAGGAACAGGACATCCGGACGCTACGGCCGTGTTCCGTATAGACCCGGCTGGACACGGGAGCAAGCTGCGAAGGGACGGCCGACCTAAAGACCGAATCAACCGGCGCACTCGATCTCAATCTCGACCCAAAAGTCATGAGGACACCAACGAACGAGCCAGAATTCAAATGGCCCGAGCCAATTCAGAGACCGGATGTGACACTCCAGTTCTAGGCCGGTACGGCCGTCCGGATATCGAGCCAACATCGGAAGAAGCAAGTTTCCAAGACTTAATGGACTTTTCCATCGACCGAAACTTGAGGCAGCGTATTATGGGACTAAAGGAGACGATCGAACGTGGGAGTTTCCAGTTAGCACGAGCCGAACCAGACTTGGCCCATGCAGATCTCCTTCGCTCCATCCGTGCCCGAGAAACACCAAGCTAAAATTCACCAGAAGCTCAAGGGTCAACTTTTCTGGAAGTTCAAGGGTCACCCTTACCAAACCGCGTGGACTGAAGGCGATTTTGACTCGACTGGATTTAGTCTTCCTTATTTATTTTAAATATAGGATTTCTCAAAAAATCTTCGTCTCTAATCACTATCTTTTTATCTTCTACTTGCGAAGATAAATATGTCTGTAAGAACACCATTTTCGGATTATTCAAGTTTTAAATCAATTATTTTCTTGAGAGGAAATCTCTTTGTTCTTCTGGAACATTTCGTCTGTTTGGCAAGGGTTACTTCCAAACGACAACCTCCTTAGATTCACTGCAAGGGTTACTTCCTTGAGTCTTTGGAGTGGGGAATACCAAGAAACTTACGCATCTCTTGACGGTCTCCTTCGATCCATCAGTCTGAGCCGTAATAGCTAGTAGCTGCGGTCTCATTCATATCCAATTACCTACAAAGAGCCCAATCCTACCGAGGGATCCATTAAAAGGTTTAGCAGATTCGTTTTTCATCTCTACAACCTGAAAATCAGCATGAACTAGACAATTTCCCACTCTAACCTGCAAGTCTAGAATGGTACCATAGGGAGTTGTGGTAGAAGAGTTTGCAAAGGTGATAGTCATCGCAGGATGACTCATATCAGTGAATTGCAGTTGGTCCACAATGGCTTTTGACATGAGGTTCATACTAGATCCAGAGTCACAAAAAGACTCTTCAAACTCAACTCCTGCAATAGAGCATGGGACAGCAAACTTTCCAGGATCCTCAAGCTTAGGTAATACCCTTAATGGTGGTGGTGTGCTTCTTGCTTCAACAAAGAGTGCCTTAATCTCTTCTTCAGTCTCTTTGCAGTTCCAAAAGAAATCGTATATAGGGTGATTTTCCAAGGCTTTCTCAAACGAGATTTCCTTAGGAATCTTTCTCACCATCTTGTTAAAGCAAACCAACTTTTCTGCACTGACCCTTAGATCTCTAGGTGGAACGAGGTAAGGCACCTTGGGAACATAAACCCGAGAAGAAGGCGTTGCAGGTTTTGTTGCAGGTTCTAGATCAACTAATTTAGGAATGTTCGACTCTTGGAACACTTGTTCTACAGTTTCTGGTTCTATCCGCGATTGGTGTCGCTCGACACCAAGAGGGTGTCAGTCGACACTGACTTCAAAAGTCGATCATGTCATCTCTTCATATGTAGATTCTGCTGCAACATCAGACGTCCTTCCACTAGTCAGAGTAATGGCATTCACATGCTCAAGTCTGGATTCTGTTCCACCTTTCCAGGGAGAGTTCCTGGTGTTCTCTTAATTGCTTCGGCAGTTTGAGCAACTTGAATATCCAGCTTCTTTATGTGAGCGGACATTGCTTCATACTTGCTATTGAGATCGGTGTACATGTTGTTCATATCAACAGTTGTCTTCTGCTGACCAACAAGAAGTTGTTGCATCATTGCCTTCAGCTCATCTTGGGGGTTGGGTGATGTACCTGCTGGAGCTTGAAATGGAACTGTCGGGATTTTCTGGAAGTTTATAGCTTGAGGGATGAACTGATTTCCGTTCGGATATCGATTCTGCCCTTGGTTCAGTAGAAACGGTTTCTCTTGGAAGTTCTGGGAGGAATTTTTCTGAAAGCCAGAGTTCTGCATTCCATTCTGACCGGTGAATCCTTGAAATTTTCTTTCCGGTGGCTGTGGGTAAACATGATCTTGAGGATTCTCGACATTAGTGCTTCTGTAGGAGAGGTTCGGATGGTTTCTGTAGTTAGAGTTGAAGCTGTGACTTTGCTGGAAACCTTGACCATTCATGTAGTTGATCTCATGTGGTTCTTCCTTGTCTACCTTGAATAACTCTTGATGAAAATCTACGTCTTGAGTTTCGTCAACAGCTTGTACGCTCCGTGTATTTCCTTTCAGCAACAGACACACCTTGGCAGCAGTTTCGTCAATCTTCTGTGAATCGATACTGTGGATCTTCCGGGATCTATCATACTCTGGAGCTCTTTCACTAGATCTTGCAGCCAAGTTCTCAATCAGCTCATATGCTCCCTGGACAGTCTTTGTCATGAAATTCCCATTGTTGGCGGCATTGAGAGCGGTCTTGTAGTCCCAGTCAACTCCATCGTAGAATATTCCCAGAATCTGTTCGTTAGAATAACCGTGGTGTGGGTAGTCCCTGCGATACTCAGCGAATCGCTCCCATGCTTCGCAAAAGGCCTCTCCCGGATGTTGACGGAAGGTGGTGATCTTACTCCTCAGAGCGGCTGTCTTGGTTTTTGTGTATAAGTGGTCTATAAAGGTGGACCGACACATCGCCCATGAGGTGATAGATCCAGCGGGTAGCGATTTCAGCTACCGCTGCGCTTTATCCGCCAAAGTGAATGGAAAAAGCTTGCACTTGAGAAAATCGGGAGGCACTCAATTCGCCTTGGTTGTGCTGCACATCTCCTCGAAAGTCTCGATATGATCCATTGGGTTTTCTGAAGGCAGTCCATTAAAAATGTGGTGCCGAACCAATGTGATCATCTGAGGTTTGATTTCATAATCATTCCTCTGGATTTCCGGTGGGCAAATTGCAGACCGGTTCTGGTAGAAAGCGTGCGGCGTGTCTATGTCTCTGATGGTACGCTGCTGCTGTCCCTGCTACAATTGATCCATCTGCTGTTGAAGCATCTGGAGCGCAGCAGCAATCTCGCCTTCCGCTTGGTTGTCGTTCTCGCCCATAGTGGCTGGATTCGACTTCTTTTTTTGTTCCTTCGCTCGGACCTTGCTAGTTCCTGGTTGCTTAAGGTTGTTAGATTCTTAGAGCCTTGACTACTTGTATTCATACACCTGAAACACACAAGAAAAGAAATGAAGAACGATTTAGTAAATTCTTAGACTAAACTTCAATTATAAAAATCAAAGGTAACGCAATTGGTCCCCGGCAACGGCGCCAAAAACTTGATACACAGAGTTTTAACCCTATAGAAAGCTACTGCAAGTGCACAGCAAAGAAGTAGTACTTAGGGGTCGAATTCCACAAGGACTAAGGTTACTCTATGAAATTATAAGATTGAAGCTAAGCTAAGATATATATAATAAGTTTTTGGAAAGAATCAATAAGTAAAAGATTACGATAAAGGAAAAGTGTTATAAAAGATTTTTGGAAAGAAAATAAGTAATTAAATATTACAATTTAATTCAATAAAGGAAAATTGCAAATAAAGATTTTTGTAAAGAGTACAAAATAACAAGATTAGATTTAATTCAATTAAGGAAAACGTTAGGTTTAGGGTATTCGCAAGAACCGAACAACTATTCAGGGAACAAATTTCGAACAAGTCTTAAACTCAAACATAAATATAATATCAATCTACTTCTGTAGCCTTGACAACTTTATCTAGCAACTTAGTATTCTAAACTTCTGTTTGAAACTAAAATTCTAGACAAGCATTAAGAATATGTTTGATAAGTTCACAAATCGCTTTAACATCAACTTCTGCAGGTTAAAGACAATTTGCTCATCTAGGTTATTACTAGCAACCTATTAACTTCCGTTAAATAGGTTAAACCTAAATTCATTTATTAAATGATCAGATTAACCTAAGCATTAAGAACAACTCAAGATGAAGACATAACAGAATAAAACCCTATTTATGTTTAGTTCATTGAACTCTGAAATTCCTTTGAACCCTAAACCTAACTAATGAAATTACTCAGACATAGAAAAGAAGAACACATAAATAATTATGAAAGACATGATAGAATGAATAGATAAATAAAAGAGGTTCAGAATTCTTCTCCAAAATGTTGTAAAGACTTATTCTCCCCAATCTTACAAAGCTAAAACTCTAAGAAAAGTAGCTATTGAAAACTTGATGATCTCAAACTTATGAAAGCTATAATATATATATGAGATTGGCGATGGCTAGGGTTTACGGTTGCTGGCGCCTAGGGTTTCCAAAATTTCGGGCTTGATAGAGGCCCAATAGATGACTTGGTTTGGACTGGTTTCTTTAAACTGGATAAAGCCTTCCACGTCTGGTCACGATGAGTGTCGGGCGACACCAAGCTCCTTTTTCCACACTTTAGCCGGATTTTGCCCTTTGAACTCCAATCTTCGATTTTGTCAACTTTGTACCTAATAATGACTCAATAAAACTAAAAAACTAAAAGATAGTTAAAAAGTATCAAAAATACAATATATCAGATACTCCCAGAGAGCTTATTATACCGCAGATCAAGTACATTTACAGTTTCCAACAATGTCTCCGGTAGTGGCCCTGTGAAGTTGGTGTTGTGTAGGAACATAGATATCCCCCATACACTATGAACATGTGAAGGTAAAGCTCCTGAAAATAGGTTTTCAGAGAGGTCGAGAAGCGAAAGAATTGGCATGACCACTAAAGAAGGTGGTATTGTACCTTCTAAGTTGTTGTTTGATATCAATAACAATTGCAAATTAGATAATTCAGATATACAACTTGGAATACCACCTGTGAGAGAATGCATAAAACAGAATTTTAAAAAGTAAGAACGGTCATAACAATGAATACCACTAGAAATATGCATGTTGGACACCTAAATGAGGAATGAGAAACATAAATACCTTGTTTCTCATTCATTGTGAGACACCTTTAATCAACCAAATCCAATATACCTAAAAGAGGAATCTGGAACTGAAATGAGTCCAATGAAGATTAGAAAATGAACTTCTTGTTCCCAAATGCATAAAACATAATTTTAAAGATTAAGAATGATCATAACAATGAATACCACTAGAAATATGCATTGTGGGACACCTAAATGAGGAATGAAAAGCATAACTACCTTGTTTCTCACTCATTGGGAGTCACCGTTAATCGACCAAATCCAATAGACCAAAAAGAAGAATCTGGAACTGAAATGAGTCCAATGAACATAGGAAAATGAACTTCATGTCCCCAAACACATAAAACATAATTTTAAATAGTAAGAATGGTCATAACAATGAATACCACTAGTAATATGCATTGTGGGACACCTAAATGAGGAATGAGAAGCATAAATACCTTGTTTCTCACTCATTGGAAGACACCTTTAATCAACGAAATCCAATAGACTAAAAACTAGAATCTAGAACTAAAATGAGTCCCATGAAGATCAAAAAAGGAACTTCATGTCCCCAAATTCATAAAACAAATTTTCAAAGAGTAAGAATTGTTATAGGACTATTGGATTTGTACCAAATAGAGCTACATATTAGAAAATTTAGAAACAACGGCCAAATGTATTATTTTGTTCCAACTCAGGAATTGGGAACAAACCCAGAATTTGGCTATTTATGCGTAATATCATTCTTATGGAATATATGATAACTGAATGAGTAATGAGACAATGAATTGTAATATCATTGCATATATAGCCAATTGTCAACACGGATTTTCTGATCTTTGAATGCTTAAAACAAAAATTTAAAGAGTAAGAATAGTCATAACGATGAGTGCCACTAGAAATATGCATTGTGAGACTCCTAAATGAGGAATGAGAAGCATATATACCTTGTTTCTCAATCATTTGGAGATATCGTTAATCAACCAAATCCAATAGACCAAAATGAGGAATCTGGAACTGAAATTAGCCACATGAATATCAGAAAAGGAACTTCAAGTCCCCAAATGCTTAAAACGGAATTTTAAACAGTAAGAATAGTAATAACAATGAATACCACTACAAATATGCATTGTGGGACTCCTAAATGAAGATTGAAAAGCATATATACCTTGTTTCTCCCTCATTGAGAGACATTGTTACTCAACCAAATCTAATAGAGCGATGAAATTCTTCAAAGATGGTGCGTCCATCAAATCGATCAGTACTCTTTAAATATTTTTGATTTCATGCAACTTTTTTTATCTTCAGATTAAACAATATTAAACATAAATTTTAATATTCGGTAAAAATACATGCATCTGATCTTTATCCATAATGTGAGACACCTTATCCTTTTTTTATTTTAAAGTCTTGAAGTGGTTTTTCTTCTTTTAAACTCATTGGAAAGTTTAATGAGTCCAATGAGTTTTCATGGTTGTGGTATGATTGATAAGTTCCAGTGGTACTCATTGTTATAACGAACAGTGTGTTAATCTGGAACTGAGGAATTCTTACTCTCCAGAGAAGAACAGTGTGTTATTTATATGAATTTTTAATGTAATATCATTCTGTTTATATTTCTCAACAATCTAATCGGAGAGAGAAGAGCTCAAGATTGGTTATGAGAAGTGCTCCAGAGAAGGCAACATGATGGGAGCGAGCCCATAACAAGTGTACGTTAAATGAGTCCCATTATAGAAAAACTGAGGGAGGAACAAGGTATGGTCAATATTCAATACATCAACACGATAATTACAATTTGTTCAATGGACAAGAATGATTAAAATATTGAAATCAAATTTGGCAAATATAAGAACATGCTCTTAATGACCGTTCCTCGTTTCTAAGTCCCACTTTGCCATTTGGCAAATTTTCCCTTCTCATAATGAAGGGAGTACTAGTCCATGTTCTTTCATCTTTGTATAGTACTAGATTTTATCCATTCGTTTTATGGAAGAAAGATTTTTAAGATGTCACTTCAATATGATGACGGCTAATACTCATCTATGTAACACAAAACAAACAAGTAAAAATATATAGTCTACTCAACTCACCACCTGAGACTTTTTTAAAACTTCTATCTAACATGTGACCTTGATAGTATAGAGACTAGAGACCAACCTTAAAACACCAGTGAAGCATCTAATCTTGTCCATTCGATCTTTTTATCAGGTTTTCTAATAGAGCTACATATTAGAAAATTGCATGACCAATTCAATAATGTTCAAAAAACAGAATTTTATTGATAGTCCCCGATAAAATGTTGATTCCATTTTATCGGTGTACATATAATTCAATCAGTATGATTAACGGTGTCTTCTTCTTCTAGTCCATTATGAAACATAAATACCTTCTATGGCTTCACCTAACCCAGTCCCCAATCTTGAGCTCTTCTTCTTCTATGGTTCCTATATAACTCTTGAGAATATCTTTCCATCTCGATATTCATTGATATCTGAACTGAACAATTGATGGGCGAACGCAAAAAGGTAAGGCGGAATGGGCTGTTCCATAACGAACTCTTCAACGACCCTGTCCTCGGCGCACCAGAGCGAGGCCCCGAGATGTTGGGCGTCTTCGGGGAGGGGAAGCCTGCGTCGGACATGGCGGGCGGACATGATGACGGAGTGGGAAGTGGGAAGGTTGAGGAGGACGTCGTAGCGGATCCTAGCGGCAGGGGTGTCCTGGCAGGGGAAAATGGATGGCGTGAATGGCCTGGCACTCTGTGTAGACATAGGGGTGGGTTTTGGAGAAGGTTTGGAGCGGAGATAGCCACTGGAGAGCGGAGGCTGAAGGTGAAATGTAGTAGACGAGCAGCACATGAGACTGGCCAGAGAGGACTATCACTATCTCGCTGCCTCAGATCGGATCTGGGTTCGCTGAGACAGACAAAGGGAGAGGCTCCAGGGTCTGCGGATCCACGACCTTCTCCACGAAAATGCACCGGGAATCGAGAGACAGGTTGCCTGATGTAAGATATATGTATAGAAAGGATATAGGTGTCATTATCATTAACCTACGTCCTCTGTAAATCCTATATATATTGTACTTCTATTCATCTAATAATATCATCAAGTATTCTAGTCATATATGGTATCAGAGCTTTACGATACCTAAACCTACTTTTCTTTTTCAATTTCGTAGCCGCCTTTCTCCTTCCTTCTCTTTTCCTATGGCTTCTCCGGCTACCTCCTCTGAAACTATTACTGTCTCAGACACTCATACACTCCTAAACGTTAATATGACGAACGTCACCAAGCTTACTGCTTCGAACTTTATCATGTAGAGCCGTCAGGTGATGGGTATGACCTTGCTGGTTATGTTGACGGATCTGTAATTGTCCCGTCTCCCACCATCACTACCAGTGAATCTGTGGAAACCAATGCTGCGTATACTCTGTGGAAACGCCAAGATAAGATCATTTACAGTGCTTTTCTTAGTGCAATCTCACTCTCCGTCCAACCACTTCTCTCAACAGCTTCCACGTCTGCTGAGATTTGGACCATTCTTGCCGCCACTTATGCAAAACCAAGCCGTGGTCATATCAAACAAATCAAGCAGCAAATTAAGACTTGGCAAAAAGGTACCAAGTCGATCGATGCATATTTCTAGGGCCTTACAATGCGACTTGATCAGCTAGCCTTACTTGGGAAGGCAATTAAACATGAAGATCAGATCGAAGCCATTCTTGAAGGTCTCTCCGATGACTACAAAACAGTTATTGATCAGATAGAAGGTCGTGACATCTCTCCTAGTCTCAGTGAGATTCATGAGAAGTTGCTGAATCACGAAGCTAAGATTCAGACTGCTGCTTCGCTGCACTCATCTGTCCCGGTTACAGAAAATGCGGTTCAATATCGGGGTTCTCACAATAACTCTGGTAATCGCAATCACTCCAAGTCAAACTACAAAGGAAACCAGCAATGGCAATCTCCCCAACAGTTCCCGCCTCGACATAATCAATACTCTCCTCGCCCGTACCAGGGCAAGTGTCAATTGTGCGGGATTCATGGGCACAGTGCTCGCACTTGTTCCCAATTGCAGGCGGGTAGTATGGCCACTCCGCAACCGTATGCTCCTTGGAAACCGTGGGCTAACATGGTTTGTGCTCCGCCTTATGATCCTACCAACTGGTTGTTTGACAGTGGGGCCACGCATCACATCACCTCGGATCTGAACAACTTAGCCCTGCATCAACCTTACTCTGGTGGAGAAGATGTCACTATTGCTGATGGCACGGGACTACACATTGCACAAACGGGTTCTGCGTTTCTTTCTACGCCCTCTCGTTTCCTTTCGTTGACTGATGTGCTTTATGTGCCTGATATAAAGAAAAACTTGATATCAGTTTATCGAATGTGCAATGCTAACCAAGTCTCGGTGGAATTCTTTCCTGCCCATTTTCAGGTGAAGGATCTCAACACGGGGTCCCATTGCTCCAAGGCAGGACTAAGAATGAGCTGTACGAATGGCCTGTTAACCTCACCAGTCCTACATCTCTCTTTGCCTCTCCATCACCAAAAATAGACCTCACCTCTTGGCATTATCGGCTTGGTCACCCTGCTTTACCTACATTAAAAACACTTGTTTCTCAATTTTCTTTACCAGTTTCTCATTCTTTAGAACAACATTACCCGTGTTCTGATTGCTTAATTAATAAAAGCTATAAGCTTCCTTTTCATACAAACACCATTACCTCTTCTCATCCTCTTCAATATATTTACAGTGATGTGTGGACATTTCCCGTTGTGTCTATTGACAATTTCAAATATTGTGGTGTTAATTGATCATCATTCCAGATACACGTGGCTGTATCCACTCAAGCACAAATCAGATGTTAAAGACGTGTTTCTACGATTTCGTGCCTTGGTTGAGAATCGCTTCAAACACAAGATTGGAACTTTGTTCTCCGATAATGGAGGCGAGTTTGTGGCTCTCCGCTCGTACTTGTCTCTCCATGGCATCACTCATTTGATGAGCCCACCACATACACCCGAACACAACGGGATCTCAGACCGTAAGCATCGTCATGTAGTGGAGACTGGACTCTCACTTTTGAGTCATTCTTCGATGCCCAAGACTTACTGGAGCTATGCATTCACAACTGCCGTATATCTGATTACACCGGTCCTCCGAAACACGTCTCCATATTTCAAGCTCTTTGGCGAAACCCCAAACTATTTGAAGCTGCGGGTCTTCGGATGTCTATGCTTCCCATGGTTACGACCATATGCTGCACACAAACTGGCACCAAGATCTCAACACTGTGTGTTTCTGGGTTACTCTCTAACTCAGAGCGCCTATTTGTGTTTAGATACTGCTGCCGGAAGAATCTACACTTCTTGACATGTGCAGTTTGTTGAGTCTCGCTTCCCATTCCTGTCTGCTGTATCAAAACCCGTGTCTACAGTTGAGGAAGAACAGCCATTAAACCAAGCCATCACCACCATTGTTCCTACTAGGTCATTCGTACAGCCTTCCCCGGTTTCTGATACTCACCACCTACCGCTGCTCACACCGCCACTCTCGTCGTCATCTCAGGTACACTCTAATCCATTATCTCCTTCTCATCTCTCTACGCCAATTTCCCAACCAGAAACACAAATACAAAGCCAGCCCAACCCAAACATTACAAGCCCAAATCCTACAAACCACTCAGGTCCAAATTCTCCTGTCCAATCATCAAGCCCACAAAATACCAACCACACGTCATCATCTCCCTCACACACTATTCTTCCTGTACCAAATCCCCCACCAATTCCAACGCCTCTGTCTCCACCCCATAACAACCATCCTATGCGTACCCGTGGGGAAAACAATATCACAAAACCAAACACTAAATTCACCCTTACTGTAACTGTTCTCAAACCAGTTATTCCCACTTCTGTTGCCGAAGCTTGAAAGACTCAAATTGGCGAAATGCCATGTCTGAGGAAATCACTGCTCAAATACACCATGGCACACATGAATTGGTACCGAGACGAAGTGATCAGAACATTGTTGGTACACGTTGGATTTTCAGTTTGAAGTATAAACCTGATGGCACTCTAGACAGGTATAAGGAACGCCTCGTTGCACAGGGATTTCATCAGCAGAAAGGCCGTGATTACACAGACACATTTAGTCCTGTCATTAAGTCAACCACTGTTCGGACAATTATCGAAGTTGCCGTGAGTCGGGACTGGAGTATCAGGAAAATTGATGTTAACAACGCTTTCTTACAGGGGCGGCTCACCGAAGAAGTGTACGTAGCTCAACCGAAGGGCTTCATTGATCATGACTTACCACATCATGTCTGCCGATTGAAAAAGGCTCTGTATGGGCTTAAACAAGCTCCCCGAGCTTGGTATCAAGAGCTTCGTGCATATTTTCTGCACCTTGGCTTTATTAATTCAATTGCTGATACATCTCTATTTATTAAACGCCAAGGACAGGATATTGTGTACGTTCTCGTATACGTGGACGACATGCTTATCACTGGAAGTCGTCCTGCGCTCATTCAACACGTCATCTCCACACTTGCTGCTCAATTTTCTCTCAAAGACTTGGGTGAAATGAGTTACTTTCTGGGCATAAAAGCTACTCGTACCTCTGATGGACTACATCTTATGCAAAGGAAATACATTATTGATCTTCTTACTAAAACGAAGATGCTTCACGCCAAACCTGTTGCATCACCCATGTCACCAACACCGAAGCTCTCTCTTCGCTTTGGCACTGCTCTTGAGGCTTCACGAGAGTATCGTGCAGTTCTTGGAAGCCTTCAATACCTCTCTTTCACACGGCCAGACATTGTGTTTGCTGTCAACAGATTGTCCCAGTTTATGCACTCTCCAACAGATGAACATTGGAGTGCGGTTTAAAAGAGTTCTCTGGTACTTGGCTGATACACAATCTCACGGTATTCTACTACGCTCTAAAAGTCCCTTGGTTCTACATGGTTTTTCAGATGCAGACTGGACAGGCGATACAGATGACTTTGTCTCCACAAATGCATATGTTATCTACATGGGTAGCAGTCCTATTTCTTGGTCCTCAAAGAAGCAGACTGGAGTTGCTAGATCTTCAACGGAGGCTGAGTACCGTGCGGTCGCCAACACTGCAGCTGAAATACGCTGGATATGTTCTCTTTTAAACGAAATTGGCATTACCCTACAGCGAGCTCCGGTTATATATTGCGAAAATATTGGTGCTACACATCTCTCTGCCAATCCTGTTTTCCATTCGCGTATAAAGCACTTAGCTCTTGACTTCCATTTCATCCGGGATCATGTACAAGCCGGGATACTTCGGGTTGCTCATGTTTTGACTCGTGATCAGTTAGCGTATCCTCTCATGAAGGCCCTTCCTCGACCACGATTTCAAGAGATCATTAACAAGATTGGAGTTACAAAGGTCCCTCCATCTTGAGGGGGCATGTAAGATATCTGTATAGAAAGGATATAGGTGTCATTATCATTAACCTACGTCCTCTGTAAATCCTATATATATTGTACTTCTATTCATCTAATAATATCGTCAAGTATTCTAGTTATATACCTGAGAATGGCAAGGAGAGTGAGAATGGCAACAAGACACAAGCTATATTGGATTTATGCTTAGGGTTTTGAGTTAAGTTATGTCTTGTTTTCTTTTTTGCTCTTCAATCGAACATTTCCTTTTGTAAGAACAACCAAATACCAATATTATTATTTATCATTGGAATCATTTGCTTAATGGAGGAGCATCAATCATACAAAAGCATAAAGTTGGAGAGTGTTGAAGAAACCGTTTAATATTAGGAAACATATTCTACGAATAGAATAATTTCAGAAGCACAGAGTTTAAAAACAGCCACGCAACATAATGAGGTAGTTGAGAGAGAACATACATCACATGATGATTCAAAAGCAAGTTTGAATTAGGTCTGGGCGTTTAGATATCCGTTCGGGTTCGGTTCGGATTTTTCGAATTTTCGGATTTTCGGATGTAGAGATATAGAACCTGTTTGGATATTTTAGAATTTCGGTTCGGGTTTGGTTCGGTTTCATTTGGGTTCGGTTCGGATTCAGATACCCGAAATTTTATTTAAAAAAATAAAAATTGATTAAATTTGAAAAAAATATTAAATTTTGACAAATATAGATAAAAAACTTTCATATATTTTACTTATTTTAGATATTTTAGTTATTTTGGTATATAATTAATTAATATATTCGAATTTATAATTATAATTTTGGATAAATATGTTATATCAAATCTAAATATAATTAATATTTTTGGTATATAATTGTATTTCGGATATTTCGGATATCCATTCGGTTTTCGGTTCGGTTCGGGTTCGAATTCGGTTTTTCGGATATAGCAGTCTAGGATCCATTCAGATATTTCATTGAATTCGGATTCAGGTTCGGATCGGATTCGGTTCGGTATTTCGGATTCGGGTAATTTGCCCAGACCTAGTTTGAACCATCCATCCTTAGGGAAACACGATCAAGTTGACCCAAACCCATCCAGATGCTGAAAAAAGCCCACTTTTTAGGCCCATTTCATTATTCTTATGCTTTTGTTAACAGATCATATAACTCCAATGTTCTGAGCTTCAAAAGACTTTGCCTAAGATAATGGTCATTTTAATAGAGTTACAAAACTAAAGGTGTCTTCATAAGAATAATGAAGAGAATGTTTATCTCTTCAAGAACCTGATGTTCATCATGCTGTAACTGCAAAACAGAAATGATTAATCATTGTTCTTGTAATATCATTGTGGTGGTATTCCAGTTTGATGTGCAGCCAGTTAAATGAATTTGGTTATCAATCACTATGATTTTTTTTTTTTAACCCCCTCAATTATTATGATTTGGTTTGGATCGGATGTGTTCGGTAAATCCGAATTTAACGCTCTTAAGAGAGACTAGCCTCTTACTTCTTATGCTTTATGTTGTGTTTGTTATAACAACCAATACCATATCATTATTTGTCGAGGAATCTGGAATTGAAATGAGTCCCATTAAGATTAGAAAAAGAACATCATTCGGCCAAATCCAAATGGTGGTATTTCAAAGCATCATTGTGGTGGTATTCCAGTTATCAGTTTATACACAAATACACATTTGTCTTTGAACTGCATTGACGAGATTATTCACCACTTTAGATTCTTCAACAGAGCTACCGTTTACAACATCCGTGAAACCCTCAAGTCCGGCTGCAGCTACGGACCTGAACGAGGTTTTGATTCTAAAGACCGGTTCTTGATCTGGTTAAGACTGGTTTATTTTGTTTCTGGTTTTCATATTGAGTTAAAATTCGTATGCAGGTATATTCAACGTTTTAGAGCACATCGAAGATGAAAAAGAAAATGGAAGTGCGAGAATGAAGTCAAGGTCTGGACCGTTGCTTGGGACTGTGCTGTTCACCATTGCCTTGCTTCTTTGAGAGCTGTCTTATTTATTTTTGAATCTTAGCCATTATCTTATATCTATTGCTTAATTAACAATTACAATAAATAGATACCGATTTCTTTGTATCGACATAGACTATCGAAGGAGTACACTTTTTTTAAATATATACTTTCTTGTCTGAAAAAAAATTTGATTCCGCTATATACTCGTATAAAAAATATTAACTAAAAGAAATGAATTTTTTTAATATACTAAAGCCAGTTTTAACGTTGTGATTATTTTGGGCAAACATCTATTCAGATCAAAAAGTTGTTATTTGACATGCAAGCCAAGATATACCTATCGACGTTGTGTCTTACGCGTGAGGAGGCTCAGCTATTTCAATTCATAGCTCTTCACTCAAAGAAGCGCATGAAGATCGAAGATTTAAATGCTATAGGGGTGTACGAAAGAGAACGTGGGGCAAATGGGTATCTGAAATCAGAGTTCCAAGGAGTGGAAAACGAATATGGCTAGGTTCATATGATGCTCCAGAGAAGACAGCTCAAGCCTATGACGCTTCTTTGTTCTACATTAGGGGTGAGAAGGGAGTTTTCAATTTTCCCTTTAGTTAAAAGCCTCAGCTTCCAGAAGGTTCTGTCCGGCCTCTGTCCAAACATGACATACATACAATAGCAACAAAAACATATTAGTTTAATGATTGGTATTCATTGTTATGAATTAAACAGTTTCTCCAAAATCCATTGGACATCAGAAATTAATGTTATTGCATATATGCATTGCAGACAACAAATGTCTTATATTTTAGCAGATTTTGAGTTAAATCTTCATCAAAGGATGTGCATGAAATAAATTGTCATGGTCTGCTTCTCTCCACTTTAGTTCTATCACATATATTGATAAGCATCTTTATATATTACATATAACCTCAGATTTGGAAAAACTGTTTTATCGGTGTATATATTATATACATATATGATAAAGAATATTTACTTGATAAATATATGCATGATATAACCAATTACCGAACTTTATCATCGTAAAAAATAGAACTAAAGTGGAATATGCATAGCAAGAAGCACCCATGGCCTAATGAATAAGGCGTTTGACTTCTAATCAAGCGATTGTGGGTTCGAGTCCCATTGGGTGTGTGTTAGTGTCTTTGAAAATTTTTAAATTTTCCGGAATAATTGGACCAAATATCATAAACTTTTTTATAACAAGATGAACGACAAATTTAAGAACATTGAGTGTTGTGCTTTTCCTTAGTTGGCATGCTCATCATCTCTTTGTAACATGTTGGTGTTCTCTCGCAGCTTCTGTGTTTCTAAATCGTTTCTCTGTGTATTGTATAGTTGATCGCAGAGATCAAAAGACCTTGGAAAATCTTCGAGCTGAAAGGTTGGATAAAATCAACGAGCTTAAAGAAAGGACCAATTAGTACATCACGCAACAACTTATTGAGGTAAGATAGTAGTCTTGAACGACGAGAAGTTTGTGAGTGCGGCTAGTTCACATAACAGCATCTTGGATTCTCTTAGGTTTCTTTATGTTTTATTACTGCCCTTCATTCCGATTTTTTGTTTTGCCATTTCTTTCTTGCTTGAATTAGTTTGATCAAGTACTGATGCTTTGAGTGCTTATCTCTTATAGTTACTGGATAGTTACTAATGTGTCCAAAGTTTGTTTGCCGTATATGGGATGATGGCGAATAGGAATAGAGATAGGGTGACAGTTGGAACTCATTGTATTTATTGCCACGGTGAAAACTGACAAGCATCCATACTTTAATATAACAAGAGAAAGACATACACTAGTTGTTTTAAAGGTACTCCATGTACGTCTGGCATATCGGTGCAATATGTTCAGATAAACCGATAGGAAGGCATATGAATGCTTGTCACTGTGACTTGAGGTCTTTTATAGCTTGCTACTGCTACTATAACTGGTGCTAATATGGGACTTTTTGATGCAGAGATATGACCCCGATCCAGCTGCAAAAGCAGCAGCTGCAACTGTCCTGGCATCCAAATTGGGTGCTGATTCAGGCTTAAAAGTAGTTTTAGGAGATGAATCCCAAGTCGACACATCCTCGGGCAAGAGCAATGACATGGAGATTAACCAATCACGAGGGCTGAGGAATCGAAGGCAACCAAATGGTAGACCCCACAGTTCTGGGACCACTTCAGCACATCAGTCTGATGATGAGTCTCACCATTCTGGGACAAGTGAGAGATTTCCAGACACCGCAGAGCAGAACCAGCAAATGTTGGTTGAGCATTACAGTCCTCAGGGATATGCGGCTCACGATGGCAGTTGGATCTCACGCATTGCGGCTCTCCTTGTGGGGGAAGATCCCACACAATCATTTGCACTCATTTGTGGAAACTGTCATATGCATAATGGTGACTGAATCTCTAAGCATCATCCTTTACCTGAATCTTCTACTATATGCTGGCTTCTAACATGGGAAACAGCAAATGCCTAATATCATCTGATGATGGAACGTTGTAGAATCTGTATGTCCTTGATAAATATATGCATGATATAAGTACTTCTCATTTGAAAGGATGTTTAATGTAAAAGAGGAATCTGGAATTGGGAGAGTATTCCGGATTTCAATTATTGTTAAAATCATAATTTACGTTTGATTAACGGTTTGTAATATATTTCCAGAACAGATTCCACTTCTTTGATTAACAATTATCAGTTGAGTTTGAAAAACTCAATAGAGATGCGAGTACAATGTATGACGAAGGAGAATTTGAAACACCCATCGACGACACATATTTAATTTGTGCTTGAGGAATCATGTGGAATGAGAAGAATATATTGACAATTGAAAATATTATAGACCATTTCGGTTTGATGAACAAATTCAGTATCCAATGAAACAGCATGGGAACAGTTCTTTCTCAAGACGAAGCATGGAAGGGTGCGAACAACCTCCTCGGCATAGTGTAGATGCACCAAGGAAGAGCAAGGACGGACGAGAAAAACCGAGGAAAAGCGTAGACAGGCTGAGGTTTCAAGGATACAAGTTGAGCCACATAGAGAGGCCCGAGAAGCTGAAGATTCCATTTGAGGAGATGGAGAGGTCGAGGAGAAGTGTGGACATATACAGAGATAAGTCCCAGCCGATGGAGAGAGCACGTAAGAGCGTGGATTGGTTGGACAGGAGTCGAATTAACGAGTTGCTCCACGTTATAAAACATCTGTAACTTGTATGAAATGATATTCATGCAACACCTATGAGAATCATAGATGAAAATTTTTAAGAGTAAGAATGGTTATAACAATGAGTACCACTCGACATATCGTACACAATAGAATTTTCCAAACATACAAATTCCATGAAGTTTATCATGGGACTCATTTTAATGCCAGATTCCACCCTTTGGTATATTGAATTTCTTTGATTAACAGTGTCTCCCAATGAATGAAAAACAAGGTATATGTGTTTCTCATTCTTCATTTAGGTGGCCAACAATGAATATTTTTAGTGGGATTCATTGTTATAACCATTCTTACTTTTTAAAATTCTGTTTTATGCATTTGGAGACATGAAGTTCATTTTCTGATCTTCATTGGACTCATTTCAGTTCTAGATTCTTCTTATTGGTGTATTGGATTTGGTTGGTTAACGATGTCTCCCGATGAATGAGAAACAAGATATTTAAGCTTATCATTCTTCATTTAGGTGTCCCACAATGCATATTTCTAATGGGTTTCATTGTTATTACCATTCTTACTCTCTAATATTCTGTTTTATGAATTTGGGGACATGAAGTTCCTTTTCTGATTTTCATGGACTCATTTTAGTTCTAGATTCCACTTTATAGTCTATTGTATTTGATTGATTAACAGTGTCACCCAATGAATGAGAAACAATGCTTCTCATTCCTTATTTAGGTGTCACACAATGCATATTTCTAGTGGTATTCATTGTTATGACCAGTATTACTCTTTAAAATTATGTTTTATGAATTTGGGGACAAGAAGTTCATTTTCTGATCTTCGTTGGACTCATTTCTGTTCCAGATTCCTCTTTTCGGAGTGTATTGGATTTGGTTGGTTAATGGTGTCTCACAATGAATGAGAAACAAGCTATTTATGTTTTTCAATCCTCATTTAGGTGTCCAACAATGCATATTTCTAGTGGTATTCATTGTTATGACCATTCTTACTCTTTAAAATTCTGTTTTATGCATTTGGGGACATGTAGTTCGTTTTCTGATCTTCATTGGACTCATTTCTGTTCCAGATTCCTCTTTTTGGAGTGTATTGGATTTGGTTGGTTAACGGTGTCTCCCAATAAATGAGAAACAACATATTTGTGCTTCTCATTTTTCATTTATGTGTGCCACAATGCATAATTCAACTGGTATTCATTGTTATGACCATTCTTAATTTTTAATATTCTGTTTTATACATTTGGGGAAATGAAGCTCCTTTTCTGTTCTTCATTAGACTCATTTTAGTTCCAGATTTACTTTTTAGGGTATTGGATTGGGTTGATTAACGGTGTCTCCCAATGATCGAGAAACAATGTATTTATGCTTCTCATTCCTCATTTACGCGTCCCACAATGCATATTTCTAATGGTATTCATTGTTATGACCATTCTTACTCTTTAAAATTTTGTTTTATGCATTTGGGGACACGAAGTTCATTTTCTGATCGTCATTTTTCTGATCGTTATTTGACTCATTTCAGTTCCAGATTCCTCTTTTTAGTCTATTAGATTTGGTTGATTAAGCGTGTCTCCCAATGAATGAGAAACAATGTATTTATGCTGCTAATTCCTCATTTCGGCGCCCCACATTGCATAATTCTAGTGCTATTGGTTGTTACAACCATTTTAGTTTCAGATTCCTCTTTTTTTGTAGATTGGATTTTGTTGATTAACGGTGACTCCCAATGAATAAGAAACAATGTATTTATGCTTGTCATTCCTCATTTAGGTGTCCCTCAATGCAAATTTCTTGTGGTATTAAGCATATGGGGACATGAAGTTTATTTTCTGATCATCATGGGACTCATTTTAATGCCAGATTCCACTCTTTGGTATATTGAATTTCGTTGATTAACAATGTCTCCCAATGAATGAGAAACAAGGTATTTATATTTCTCATTCCTCATGTAGGTGTCCAACAATGCATATTTCTAGTGGTATTCATTGTTATGACCATTCATACTCTTTAAAATTATGTTTTATGAATTTGGGGACATGAAGTTCCTTTTCTGATCTTCATGAGACTCATTTTAGTTCGAGATTCCTCTTTTTGGTATATTGGATTTGGTTGATTAAAAGTGTCTCCCAATGAATAAGAAACAATGTGTTTATGCTTCTCATTCCTTATTTAGGCATCCCACAATGCATATTTCTAGTGGTATTCTTTGTTATGACCAGTCTTACTCTTTAAAATTATGATTTATGAATTTGGGGACAAGTAGTTCATTTTCTGATCTTCGTTGGACTCATTTGTGTTCCAGATTCCTCTTTTTAGTATATTGGATTTGGTTTATTAACGCTGTCTCCCAATGAATGATAAACAAAGTATTTATGTTTGTCATTCCTAATTTAGGTGTCCAACAATGCATATTTCTAGTGGTATTCATTGTTATGACCATTCTTACTCTTTAAATTCTGTTTTATGCATTTGGGGAAATGAAGTTCATTTTCAGATATTCATTGAACTCATTTCTGATCCAGATTCCTCTTTTCGGTGTATTGGATTTTGTTGGTTAACGGTGTTTCCCAATAAATGAGAAACAAGGTATTTATGCTTCTCATTCTCTAATTAGGTGTCCCACAATGCATATTTAAACTGGTATTTTGTTTTATGAATTTGGGGGCATGTAGCTCTTTTTATGCATATTTAAACTGGTATTCATTAGACTCATTTTAGTTCGAGATTCCACTTTTTAGGCTATTGAATTTGGTTGATTAACGGTATCTCCCAATGATTGAGAAACAATGTATTTATGCTTCTCATTCCTCATTTAGGCGTCCCACAATGCATATTTCTAGTGGTATTCATTGTTATAAGTATTCTTACTCTTTAAAATTCTGTTTTATGAATTTGGGGACATGAAGTTCATTTTCTGATCTTCATTGGACTCATTTCAGTTTCAGATTCCTCTTTTTAGTCTATTAGATTTGGTCGATTAAGGGTGTCTCCTAATGAATGAGAAAAATGTATTTATGCTTCTCATTTCTCATTTTGGCGCCCCACAATGCATATTTATAGTGGTTTTCATTGTTATGAGTATTCGTACTCTTTAAAATTATGTTTTTTTGCATTTGGGGACATGATGTTCATTTTCGGATCTTCATTGGACTCATTTCAGTTCTCAATTCCTCTTTTTGGTGTATAGGAGTTGGTTGGTTAACTATGTCTCCCAATGAATGAGAAAGAAGATATTTAAGCTTCTCATTCTTCATTTAGGTGTCCCACAATGCATATTTCTATTGGTATTCATTGTTATGACCATTTTTACTCTTTAATATTCTAATTTATGAATTTGGGGACATGAAGTTTTCATGGGACTCATTTCAGTTCCAGATTCCACTTTTCAGTCTATTGGATTTGCTTGATTGACGGTGTCTCCCAATGAATGAGAAACAATGTATTTATGCTTCTCATTCGTCATTTAGGCGTCTCACAATGCATATTTCTAATGGTATTCATTGTTATGACCATTTTTACTCTTTAAAATTTTGTTTTATGCATTTGGGGACAAGAAGTTCATTTTTTGATCGTCATTGGACTCATTTCAGTTCCAGATTCCTCTTTTTAGTCTATTAGATTTGGTGGATTAAGGGTGTCTCCCAATGAATGAGAAACAAAGTATTTATGCTTCTAATTCCTCATTTCGGCGCCCCACGTTGCATATTTCTAGTGCTATTGGTTGTTATAACCATTTTAGTTTCAGATTCCTCTTTTTGGTAGATTGGATTTTGTTGATTAACGGTGACTTCCAATGAATGAGAAATAATATATTTATGCTTGTCATTCCTCATTTAGGTGTCCCTCAATGCAAATTTCTTGTGATATTAATTATTATGACTATTCTTACTCCTTCAAATACTGTTTTAAGTATTTGGGGACATGAAGTTCATTTTCTGATCATCATGGGATTCATTTTAATGCCAGATTACACTCTTTGGTATATTGAATTTCGTTGATTAGGAGTGTCTCCCAATGAATGAGAAACAAGGTATTTATGTTTCTCATTCCTCATTTATGTGTCCAACAATGCATATTTCTAGTGGTATTCATTGTTATGACCATTTTTACTCTTTAATATTATGTTTTATGAATTTGGGGGACATGAAGTTCCTTTTCTGATCTTCATGGGACTCATTTCAGTTCCAGATTCCACTTTTAGTGTGATATGATTCTGACTGGCTCATTTCATAAACTGGACTGCCCGGCCAAGCCATCAAGGAAGCAGCAGCTGGACCATGAAGATTCAGGCTTCAAAACAACCTTTAGAGGAGGATTCACTCGACCAAGTGGCTATAAGGGACATTCTGGTCATGCCAAAACTCACTTGGTTCAAGCTGAATCAACAGATTATCGAAGTTCCCTTCTACCCGGCCAAAGCGAGTTACTTAGGCCACCCGAGCAGCTTCCAACGACCACTCTTCTTCAGGATGATTCAATGATCCTTTCGATGAGACAAAGACAAGAACACAAGTTCATAAGCTGAAAGAGATGTGCAACACACGACTTTTAGTAAGGTTCAAAGAGAAGATAGACAGATTGCAAGATTTTTTGTGCTAAGCTGATTAACTAAGCCCTAGACCCGATTTCTCCTGGATTTATACTCTTTTTCTTTTGACTTCTCTTTTATTTTTAATAAACCGTGGACTGGCTCAGCTTGCAGATCAGATAGACAGATAAGAACCTTTTTTTTTTTTAATTGAAGAAGATGAAGAGGTGAGAAAGATGTATCGAAATAGATACCAAACTTCAAAGTGGGCTCTGATACCACTTGATACGAGGATCACCTCTCCCATGGATTACACTTCGAAGTTGGTCTGGATAAGCTTTGAACTCAATTGAGCTACTAGCTCTCAAGAACAAAGGAATGGATCGTTAGGTCGCACAAGGGATGCGGAAGGCCCTTGATATTCCAAACCTCAGAAGTCCTAAGATATGACTCTCTTAGAAGACCGAAGATGGGTTGTTGTTTGGATATGACTCACCAAGCAACAGGGGTTTGTTCACAAGGAACAACAGAGATTCACTCTCAAAGACAATCGCAATGATCAAACTTAATTTCTTATTATTCAATAGTTTTCTGAAATACATATATAGTGTTTTTCTTTCAAAAAACAAGGCAAAACAACACGGAAAACAATACATTAATGAAATAAAGACTTGACTGAATTGATTCCATGTTGACTGACTCTTCAGCTGATGTGGGCCTTGGTGCTATGCGAATCACCATTTAGGAGGGTCCACCTTACTAAAGTCGTGTGTTGCACATCTCTTTCAGCTTATGAACTTGTGTTCTTGTCTTTGACTCATCTGAAAGGTGCATTGAATCATCCTGAAGAAGAGTGGTTGTTGGAAGCTGCTCGGGTGGGCTAAGTAACTCGCTTTGGCCGGGTAGAAGGAAACTTCGACCATCTGTTGATTCAGCCTGAACCAAGTGAGTTTTGGCACGACCAGAATGTCCATCATAGCCACTTGGTCGAGTGAATCCTCCTCTAAAGGTTGTTTTGAAGCCTGAATCTTCATGGTCCAGCTGCTGCTTCTTTGATGGCTCGGCTGGGCAGTTCGGTTTATGAAATGAGCCGGTCATAATCATATCATAGTCTATTGGATTTGGTTGATTGACGGTGTCTCCCAATGAATGAGAAACAATGTATGTATGCTTCTCATTCCTCATTTAGGCGTCCCACAATGCATATTTCTAGTGGTATTCAAAGTTATGACCATTCTTACTCTTTAAAATGATGTTTTATGCCTTTGGGGACAAAAAGTTCATTTTCTGATCTTTATGGGACTCATTTTAGTTCCATCTTCCACTTTTTGGTCTATTGGATTTGGTTGATTAACGGTATCTCCCAATGAATGAGAAACAAAGTATTTATATTTCTCATTCCTTATTTAGGTGTCCAACAATGCATATTTCTAGTGGTATTCATTGTTATTACCACTCTTTTCAGTTCCATATTCTTCTTTTTAGTCTATTGGATTTGGTTGATTAACGGTGTCTCCCAATGAATGAAAAGCAATGTATTTATGCTGCTCATTCCTCATTTAGGTGTCTCACAATGCATATTTCTAGTGGTGTTCATTGTTATGACTATTCTTACTCTTTAAAATTATGTTTAATGTATATGGGGACATGAAGTTCTTTTTTTAGTCTTCATGGGACTCATTTTAGTTCCAGATTCCACTTTTTTGTCTATCGGATTTGGTTGATTGACGGTGTCTCCCAATGAATGAGAAACAATGTAATTATGCTTGTCATTCCTCATTTAGGCATCCCACAATGCATATTTCTAGTGGTATTCATTGTTATGACCATTGTTACACTTTAATATTATGTTTTATGAATTTTGGGACATGCAGTTTCTTTTCTGATCTTCATGGGACTCATTTTAGTTCCAGATTCCACTTTTCTGTCTATTGGATTTGGTTGATTGACAGTGTCTCCCAATAAATGAGAAACAATGAATTTATGCTTCTCATTCCTCATATAGGCGTTCCACAATGCATATTTCTAGTGGTATTCATCGTTATAACCATTCTTACTCTTTAAAATTATGATTTATGCATTTGGGGAAAAGAAGTTCATTTTCTTATCTTCATGGGACTCATTTCAGTTCCAGATTCCTCTTTTTAGTCTATTGGATTTGGTTGATTAACGGTGTCTCCCAATGAATGAGAAGCAATGCATTTATGCTTCTCATTCCACATGTAGGTGTCCCACAGTGCATATTTCTAGTGGTATTCATTATTATAACCATTGTTACTCTTTAATATTCTGTTTTTTTTATTTGGGAACATGAAGTTCCTTTTATGATCTTCATGAGACTCATTTTAGTTCAAGATTCTTCTTTTTGGTATATTGGATTTGGTTGATTAACGTTATTTCTCAATGAATGAGAAAAAAGTATTTATGTTTCTCATTCCTCATTTAGGTGTCCAACAATGCATATTTCTAGTGGTATTCATTGTTATGACCATTCTTACTCTTTAAAATTCTGTTTTGTGCATTTAGGGACATGAAGTTCATTTTCTGATCTTCATTGGACTCATTTCAGTTCCAGATTCTTCTTTTTGGTGTATTGGATTTGGTTGGTTAACGGTGTCTCCCAATGAATGAGAAACAAGATATTTAAGCTTCACATTCTTCATTTAGTGATACAGCTCAGATAGGGGGTGGTCCTATCTCGGTGCTGGTGGTGGACGGAACAACTGGCTGAATGGCTCTCTTTGTTCAGACCGGTAGCGAATGGAGATGGAAGGTGATAGTTGATGATTGATTCTCTCAATCTACGAACAAGGTTTCCTGAATCTCACAAACAATCTTAAATTCGTGGCTCCTAGAGAATATAAGTGAATCACACACACTCTGTCCTAAAGAACAAGAACAATTCCTCAAAGAAACACACTTTGAAACAAAAACGAAAATACTTTGATTAATTCTGGATTGAAGGGTTGTTTTTACAAATGAGACATAACGGAGCTTTATATAGAGCTCCTACACGTTCCTAAAAGGTCTAAAACAAGAAGGAAATCAGAAACTTTAAGAAAAACTAGCCGTTGGACAATAATGAGCAAATCGGTCCAAATGGGGCAAGTGAGGTGGTTTATGCATCTGGACGGTTTAAGGGGATATGTGAGATTTCCTGGAACCTTCTGGTTGCCATAGAAGTTGTCCAATTCGAAGAAGTCCTGGTGAGAGAGCCGTTGGTCATTAATAGCACCCAGTGTGAATGCATCCGGATATGGTAAGTATACAAACAAGAGGATCCGCCTGATCCTGTGGTTTCTGGTGCATGGTAAGATGGTATCTGACTCTTCTGGCTGGTTATATGTGTCTCCTGAATGCTTAGATGCCTCTCCTGGTCGCCAAAGTCTCGTTTGTAGCTGGTTGACTACATGAGCTTCCAAATAAGGCAAGTGGAGAATCCTCCAGTTTAGAAGTTGAATAACTTTCAAAACGTAACGAATTTCGGTCCGATTCGAAGTCCCACAGAACCTATGATGAATCAATATTCCAGAATAGGTAGATTTATAGCTTAGTTCCTCATGGTTCGACCGGAAATCTCTAATTAAGGCACCTATGTCCAATTCAAGCGACTTGGAGTTCACCCGGTTTGTAAACTGGATTACGCCTTCTTCTGAACTCCAATGGGCTTGATTCCAACTTGACATGGGCCTCTAATGAGTTGGCTTGATAGACCAAGTCGGGCCTTGGCCTAGTTCCTTCTGGTCTTGTCTGGCTCCTCCTTGGATAGCACATATGTCTTGGGTTAAGGCCCAATGAACAACTCCTGGACCAAATCGAACCTGGGCCATTTTCTCTTGATCCAATTCTTCCAAATAGCTGGTTTGGTGATGAATATCAAATCTGACGTGATTGGCCTGAGCAGGTTCTCCATGGGGCAGCTTCCATGTCTCGGTTAAGACCTCGGGTGGGAGTTTGTGAACCATCTCCAAATGTGATCGTGCCAATTGGGTTCTGGCTTGATCATTCTTCTTGAAACATATTATGGGCTGATGAATCTTCAATCCTAATTTATTTGGTTGAGCCGAATTTGATTTAGCCTTCCTGACCTCCTTGTGTGGTCTCGGGTCCATGTTGTGTGAGCTTCGGTTGGTGCTAGGTTTTATGGCGCATTATACCCTCCCTCTTCAAAAAGTTTTGTCCTCAAAACTTGTTCTCCTTGGCCAAAATCTCCTTTACGGTTTGTGTAGGATTGCTGGTGAGCATCTGGTGGTTCCTCTTTGATCAAAAGGAAGCTGGTGACGTGTTCTTCCTTTTCAGGGGCAGTCTGGCATGTTTGCTGCTCCATGTTTGGACATGTATCATTCACCTTTGACAAGGACAAGTCCATTATACTAGAATTGGAATATAGCAAATCAGAATGAACTAAACTATCACTTGTTTCAGTTTTCTCATCTAGTAATTCTACTTGCTTCAATGGACAAGTTACAGCATAGTGTCCTCTGTTATGACATTTATAACATATCATATCCTCAATTTTATTAGAGTTAGAACACTTACCTTGGTGTGGTGCTACTGGTCGTTTTTGTAGAGTGCTAGAGACATTGATCTCTTCTGGTGATTTCCGCCTTTGCTCTGCCTTTTCCTTTGGTGGTTTCTCTTTGATGGACTTTACTGGCTTGGCTTGGATCATTTCCTTAAGAGCATGGGACGTCCTCTTTCTGGTGTTAGGACTGGAGCTCTTCTTATGTGGGGTAACCTTGATCCATCTTCTTGCCTTTTGAGGAATATGATACCTTGAGTAGTAGGGGTTGGTTTCTATCTCTTCCACAAATGTTTTGTGCAAGATTTGCTTCATTTCTTCCCATGTGTGGTCTGGGAGCTCACAGTCTAGTCGGAAGTATGCATCTTCATCCCACTTTAGATATGCTTCTTCAATAAGAGTCTCCTCAGCAATGGTTGTTCTTTCCTCCTCTGAAACATGATTTTGTTGAAACCATTCATCCATATCCTTCTCCCATCTTAGGTAAGCCTCTGGTCCTTGATCACGACCTGAAAAACAGATGTGGTATGACTCCCCTTGACAAGACTCCTCTTGGTGATCCTCTTCTTCAAACTCACTCATTGCCTCATAGTCTTGTTGATGGCCTTCCATGGATTGTTGATTTTCCGAATCTGGGTATGGATATTCATGTTCTTCTCCTTCTTCATAGTTTTGGTGGTGACTCTGCTCTGAACCTTCACCATAGATGGACCCTTCCTCATGATCAGAGTATGGTATTTCTTCAGGTTCAACTTCAATTTCGTGGTCTCCTTCTCCTATTCTGAACTGAGATTCAGTCTCTTCATGCCATGATCCTTCTTCATTAGAATCTCCAAGTTGGGATTCATTTCCATAAACTTCTCCAGCTATACTTGCCTGTTCGTTCTCCTCTTCATAGCCTTCATGGTTGCTTTGTTTTTCTGTACTGAATTGGGATTCAATTTCTTCTGGCCATGAATCTCCTTCACAACCTTCTTCTTCTTCTTCTATACTGATTTCAGAATCAGTTTCGTCATAATAAGACTGGTCTCCATGGTCATCTTGTTCTTCACCCCAATAAACTTCTGAGATGTTGAATTCACTTCTCTCATCTTCTTCAGACTCCATGGGTTTTACTTTGGTGTACCTTGCAAGAGAGGGAGAATAGGTAGATCAGAATCGTAATCTCAAACCAAATATTACCAAATTAAAAGATAAATATCGAACAAATATCAAAGAAGGAAATAGTGATATTTTTTTTTTCAAATGATATGAATGCAAAGAAATGACTAGTATTATCAAGTTCTAAACTAGGAAACAAGTGTTGGACACAAAATTCTAATGCAAATTCTGTAACTAATGCACATGGCTTTCTCTTATGGAAACAAAAATTTTTTTATGCTTTAACTAATCAGAAATTTCCAATTTAAAGGCTAATTAACTTTTGAAGGAGATGAAAATATATACTAATGTAAACTTATGTTTATGCAAACCAAATAAGGGAAACACCAATGATTGCAACTTAAGATAAATATGGAATCTAAATGCAGACAATTCAAATGACTAACTTTTTTTGTTGTTTTATTTTGAATGACAATGCAAATAACTCAAATGTAAACACTTTTTATGGGATTTTTTTTTTAATTGAGAAATAACAGAAACAAATAAACACAAAACAAAATTGAACAAGTGATTTTTTTATATATAAGAAAAGAAACTAGAAACAGAAAACAATTTTTAAGGTTTTTCGGTTTACTGAATAAGAATGCAAAACAAGATAGAATGATAATGGTTGGATGAACACAACCTGGGGATAGGAGCTTTTAGCTCTGATACCAGATGATACAGCCCAGATAGGGGGGTTGTCCTATCTCGGTGGTGGTGGTGGATGGAACAACTGGCCAGAGGGCTCTCTTTGTCCAGACCGGTAACGAATGGAGAGGGAAGGTGAAGTTGATGATTGACTCTCTCAATCTACGAACAAGGTTGCCTGAATCTCACAAACAATCTTAAATTTATGGCTCCTAGTGAATAGAAGCGAATCACACACACTCTATCCTAAAGAACAATAACAATTCCTCAAAGAAACACACTATGAAAGAAAAATGAAAATACTTTGATTAATTCTGGATTGAAGGGTTGTTTCTACAAATGAGACAAAATGGAGATTTATATAGAGCTCCTACACATTCCTAAAAGGTCTAAAACAAGAAGGAAATCAGAAACTTTAAGAAAAACTAGCCGTTGGACAATAATGAGCTAATCGGTCCAAATGGGGCAAGTGAGGTGGTCTTTGCATCTGAACGGTTTAAGGGGATAGGTGAGATTTCCTGGAACCTTCTGATTGCCATAGAAGTTTTCCAATTCGCAGAAGTCCTGGTGAGAGAGCCGTTGGTCATTAATAGCACCAAGTGTGAATGCATCAGGATATGGTAAGTATACAAACAAGAGGATCCGCCTGTTCCTGTAGCTGCTGGTGCATGGTAAGATGGTAGCTGACTCTTCTGGATGGTTAGATGTGTCTCATGAATGCTTAGATGCCTCTCCTGATCGCCAAAGTCTCGTTTGTAGCTGGTTGACTCCATGAGTTTCCAAATAAGGCAAGTGGAGAATCGTCCGATTTAGAAGTTGAATAACGTTTAAACCGTAACGAATTTCGGTCCGATTTGAAGTCCCACAGAAGCTATGATGAATCAAGATTCCAGAACAGGTCGATTTATAGCTTAGTTCCTCATGGTTCGACCAGAAATCTCCAATTAAGGCACCTATGTCCAATTCGAGTGACTTGGAGTTCACCGGGTTTGTATACTGGATTACGCCTTCTTCTGAACTCCAATGGGCTTGATTCCAACTTAAAATGGGCCTTTGATGAGTTGGCTTGATAGACCAAGTCGGGCTTTGGCCTAGTTCCTTCTGGTCTGGTCTGGCTCCTCCTTGGATCAAACATATGTCTTGGTTTAAGGCCCAATGAACAACTCCTGGACCAAATCGAACCTGAGCCATTTTCTCCTGATCCAATCCTTCCAAATTGCTGGTTTGGTGATGAATATCAAGTCTGACGTGATTGGCCTGAGCAGGTTCTCCTTGGGGCAGCTTCCATGGCTCGGTTAAGACCTCGGGTGGGAGTTTGTGAACCATCTCCAAATGTGATCGTGCCAATTGGGTTCTGGCTTGATCAATCTTCATGGAACATATTATGGGCTGATGAATCTTCAGTCCTACTTCATTTGGTTGAGCCGAATTTGATTTAGCCTCCCTGACCTCCTTGTGCGGTCTCGGGTCCATGTTGTGTGAGCTTCGGTTGGTGCTGGGTTTTATGGCCGCATCATTTAGATGTCCCACAAAGCATATTTCTAATTGTATTCATTGTTATGACCATTCTTACTCTTTAATATTTTTTTTTTGTGAATTTGGGGACATAAAGTTCCTTTTCTGATCTTCATGGGACTCATTTTAGTTCTAGATTCCACTTTTTAGTCTATTGGATTTGGTTGATTAACGGTGTCTCTCAATGATTGAGAAACAAGGTAGTTATGTTTCTCATTCCTCATGTAGGTGTCCAACATTGCATATTTCTAGTGGTATTCATTCTTATGACCATTTTTACTCTTTAAAAAAATGTTTTGTGCATTTGGGGACATGAAGTTCATTTTCTGATCTTCATTGGACTCATTTCAGTTCCAGATCCTTCTTTTTGGTGTATTAGATTTGGTTGATTAATGATGTCTCCCAATGAATGAGAAACAAGATATTTAAGCTTCACATTCTTCATCTAGGTATCCCACAATGCATATTTCTAATGATATTTATTGTTATGACGATTCTTACTCTTTAATATTTTGTTTTGTGAAATTGGGGACATAAAGTTCCTTTTCTGATCTTCATGGGACTCATTTTAGTTCTAGATTCCACTTTTTAGTCTATTGGATTTGGTTGATTAACGGTGTCTCCCAATGAATTAGAAACAATGTATTTACGGTTCTCATTCCTCATTTAGGAGGCCCACAAAGCATATATCTAGTGTTATTCATTGTTATAACTGTTCTTACTCTTTAAAATTCTGTTTTAAGAATTTTAGGACAAGAAGTTAGTTTTCCGATATTCATTTGACTCATTTTTAGTTCCAGATTCTTCTTTTTGGTATACTGGATTTAGTTGATTCACAGTGTCTCCCAATGAGTGAGAAACAGGGTATTTGTGCTTTTCATTCTTCAGTTAGGCGTACCACAATGCATATTTCTAGTGGTATCATTCTTATGGCCATTCTTACTCTATAAAATTCTGTTTTATGAATTTGGGGACATGAAGTTCCTTTTATGATCTTCATGGACTCATTTTAGTTCCAGATTCCACTTTTTAGTCTATTGGATTTGGTTGATTAACGGTGTCTCCCAATGAATGAGAAACAAGGTAGTTATGTTTCTCATTCCTCATTTAGGTATCCAACAATGCATATTTCTAGTGGTATTCATTGTTATGACCATTCTTACTCTTTAAAATTCTGTTTTATACATTTTGGGGCATGAAGTTCAATTTCTGATCTTCAATGGACTCATTTCTGTTCCAGATTCCTCTTTTCGGTGTCTTGGATTTTGTTGTTTAGCGGTGTCTCCCAACAAATGAAAACAAGATATTTAAGCTTCTCATTCTTCATTTAGATGTCCCACAATGCATATTTCTAATTGTTTTCATTGTTATGACCATTCTTACTCTTTAATGTTCTGTTTTATGAATTTGGGGACATGAAGTTCCTTTTCTGATCTTCATGGACTCATTTTTATTCCAGATTCCACTTTTTTAGTTAATTGGATTTGGTTGATTAACAGTGTCTCCCAATGAATGACAAACAATGTATTTATGCTTCTCATTCCATATTTAGGCGTCCCACAATACATATTTCTAGTGGTATTCATTGTTATGACCAGTCTTACTCTTTAAAAGTATCTTTTATGTATTTGGGGACAAGAAGTTCATTTTCTGATTTTCTTTGGACTCATTTCTGTTCCAGATTCATCATTTTGGTATATTGGATATAGTTGATTAATGGTGTCTCACAATGAATGAGAAACAAGGTATTTATGTTTCTCATTCCTCATTTAGGTGTCCAACAATGCATATTTCTAGTGGTATTCATTGTTCTGACCATTCTTACTATTTGAAATTCTGTTTTATACATTTGGGGACATGCAGTTCATTTTCTGATTTTCATTGGACTCATTTCTGTTCCAGATTCCTCTTTACGGTGTATTGGATTTGGTTGGTCAACGGTGTCTCCCAATAAATGAGAAACAACGTATTTATGCTTCTCATTCTTCATTAAGGTGTCCCACAATGCATATTTCTAGTAGTATTTAATGTGATAACCATTCTTACTCCTTAAAATTCTGTTTTAAGCATTTGGGGACATGAAGTTCCTTTTCTCATCATCATGGGACTAATTTTAGATCCAGATCCTTTTTTTTGTATTTTGGATTTGGATGATTAACGGTGTCCCCCAATGAATGAGAAACAAGGTAGTTATGTTTCTCATTCCTCATTTAGGTGTCCAACAATGCATATTTCTAGTGGTATTCATTGTTATGACCATTCTTACTCATTAAAATTCTGTTTTATGCATTTGGGGACATGAAGTTCAATTTCTAATCTTCATTGGACTCATTTCAGTTCCAGATTCTTCTTTTTGGTATATTGGATTTTGTTGAGTAACAGTGTCTCCCAATGAGTGAGAAACAAGGTATTTGTGCTTCTCATTCCACATTTAGGTGTCCCACAATGCATATTTCTAGTGGTCTTCATTCTTATGACCATTCTTAGTCTTTACCATTCAGTTCTATGCATTTGGGGACATGAAGTTCATTTTCTCATCATCATGAGACTAATTTTAGTTCCAGATTGCTCTTTTTGGTATATTGGATTTGGTTGATTAACGGTGTCTCCCAATGAATGAGAAACAACGTAGTTATGTTTCTCATTCCTCATTTAGGTGTCCAACAATTCATTTTTCTAGTGGTATTCATTGTTATGACCATTCTTACTCTTTAAAATTCTGTTTTATGCATTTGGGGACATGAAGTTCTTTTTCTGATCTTCAATTGAATCATTTCAGTTCCTGATTCCTCTTATTGGTGTAGTGGATTTTGTTGGTTAACGGTGTCTCGCAATGAATGAGAAACAAGATATTTAAGCTTCTCATTCTTCATTTAGGTGTCCCACAATGCATATTTCTAGTGGTTTTCATTGTTATGACCATTCTTACTCTTTAATATTCTGTTTTATGAATTTCGGGACATGAAGTTCTTTTTCTGGTCTTCATGGACTCATTTTAGTTCCAGATTCCACTTTTTAGTCTATTGGATTTGGTTGATTAACACTGCCTCCCAATGAATGAAAAACAATGTATTTATGCTTCACATTCCTTATTTACGCGTCCCACAATGCATATTTCCAGTGGTATCCATTGTTATGATTAGTCTTACTCTTTAAAATTATGTTTTATGCATTTGGGGACAAGAAGTTCATTTTCTGATCTTCGTTGGACTCATTACTGTTCCTGATTCCTCATTTTGGTATATTGATTTTGGTTGATTAATGGTGTCCCACAATGAGTGAGAAACAATGTATTTTTGTTTCTCATTCCTCATTTAGGTGTCCAACAATGCATATTTCTAGTGGTATTCATTGTTAAGACCATTCTTACTCTTTAAAATTATGTTGTATGCATTTGGGGACATGTAGTTCATTTTCTGATCTTCATTGGACTCATTTCTCTTCCAGATTCCTCTTTTTGGTGTATTGGATTTGGTTGGTTAACGGTGTCTCCCAATAAATGAGAAACAACGTATTTGTGCTTTTAATTCTTCATTTAGGTGTGCCACAATGCATATTTCAACTGGTATTTATTGTTATGACCATTCTTACTTTTTAATATTCTGTTTTATGAATTTGGGAATATGAAGCTACTTTACTGATCTTCATTACACTCATTTTAGTTCCAGATTCCACTTTTTAGGCTATTGGATTTGGTTGATTAACGGTGTCTCCCAATGAATGTGAAACAAGGTAGTTATGTTTCTCATTCCTCATTTAGGTGTCCAACAATGCATATTTCTAATGGTATTCATTGTTATGACCATTCTTACTATTTAAAATTCTGTTTTATGCATTTGGGGACATGCAGTTCATTTTCTGATCTTCATTGGACTCATTTCTGTTGCAGATTCCTCTTTTCGGTGTATTGGATTTGGTTGATCAACGGTGTCTCCCAATAAATGAGAAACAACGAGTTTGTGCTTCTCATTCTTCATTTAGGTGTCCCACAATGCATATTTCTAATGGTATTGATTGTTATGACGATTCTTACTCCTTAAAATTCTGTTTTTAAGCATTTGGGGACATGAAGTTCCTTTTCTGATCACTATTGGTCTCATTTTAGTGCCAGATTCCTCTTTTTGATTTGTTGATTTTTGTTGATTAACGGTGTCTCCCAATGAATGGGAAACAAGGTATTTATGCTTCTCGTTCCTCATTTAGAAGTCCCACAAACCATATATCTAGTACTATTCATTGTTATAACCATTCTTACTCCTTAAAATTCTGCTTTAAGAATTTCGGAACGAGAAGTTTGTTTTCCGAGAATCATTTAATTCATTTCTGTTCCAGATTCTTTTTTTTGTATATTGGTTTTGGTTGATTAACGGTGTCTCCCAATGAGTGAGAAACAAGGTATTTGTGCTTCTTATTCCTCATTTTGGTGTCCCACAATGCATATTTCTAGTGGTATTCATTCTTATGATCATTCTTACTCTTTAAAATTCTGTTTTATGCATTTGGGGACATGAAGTTCCTTTTCTCATCATCATGGGACTCATTTTAGTTCCAGATTGCTCTTTTTGGTATATTGGATTTGGTTGATTAACGGTGTCTCCCAATGAATGAGAAACAAGGTAGATATGTTTCTCATTCCTTATTTAGGTGTTCAACAATGCTTATTTCTAGTGCTATTCATTGTTATGACCATTCTTACTCTTTAAAATTCTGTTTTATGCTTTTTGGGACATGAAGTTCCTTTTCTGATCTTCATTGGAATCATTTCAGTGCATGATTCCTCTTATTGGTGTATTGGATTTGGTTGGTTAACGGTGTCTACCAATGAATGAGAAACAAGATATTTAAGCTTCTCATTCTTCATTTCGGTGTCCCACAATGCATATTTCTAATGGTTTTCATTGTTATGACCATTCTTACTCTTTAATATTCTGTTTTATGAATTTGGGGACATGAAGTTCCTTTTCTGATCTTCATGGACTACTTTTATTTCCAGATTCCACTTTTTAGTATATTGGATTTGGTTGATTAACAGTGTCTCCCAATGAATGAGAAACAAGGTAGTTATGTTTCTCATTCCTCATTTAGGTATCCAACAATGCATATTTCTAGTGGTATTCATTGTTAAGACCATTCTTACTCTTTAAAATTATGTTGTATGCATTTGGGGACATGTAGTTCATTTTCTGATCTTCATTGGACTCATTTCTCTTCCAGATTCCTCTTTTTGGTGTATTGGATTTGGTTGGTTAACGGTGTCTCCCAATAAATGAGAAACAACGTATTTGTGCTTTTAATTCTTCATTTAGGTGTGCCACAATGCATATTTCAACTGGTATTTATTGTTATGACCATTCTTACTTTTTAATATTCTGTTTTATGAATTTGGGAATATGAAGCTACTTTACTGATCTTCATTACACTCATTTTAGTTCAAGATTCCACTTTTTAGGCTATTGGATTTGGTTGATTAACGGTGTCTCCCAATGAATGTGAAACAAGGTAGTTATGTTTCTCATTCCTCATTTAGGTGTCCAACAATGCATATTTCTAATGGTATTCATTGTTATGACCATTCTTACTATTTAAAATTCTGTTTTATGCATTTGGAGACATGCAGTTCATTTTCTGATCTTCATTGGACTCATTTCTGTTGCAGATTCCTCTTTTCGGTGTATTGGATTTGGTTGATCAACGGTGTCTCCCAATAAATGAGAAACAACGAGTTTGTGCTTCTCATTCTTCATTTAGGTGTCCCACAATGCATATTTCTAATGGTATTGATTGTTATGACGATTCTTACTCCTTAAAATTCTGTTTTAAGCATTTGGGGACATGAAGTTCCTTTTCTGATCACTATTGGTCTCATTTTAGTGCCAGATTCCTCTTTTTGATTTGTTGATTTTTGTTGATTAACGGTGTCTCCCAATGAATGGGAAACAAGGTATTTATGCTTCTCGTTCCTCATTTAGAAGTCCCACAAACCATATATCTAGTACTATTCATTGTTATAACCATTCTTACTCCTTAAAATTCTGCTTTAAGAATTTCGGGACAAGAATTTTGTTTTCCGAGAATCATTTAATTCATTTCTGTTCCAGATTCTTTTTTTTGTATATTGGTTTTGGTTGATTAACGGTGTCTCCCAATGAGTGAGAAACAAGGTATTTGTGCTTCTTATTCCTCATTTTGGTGTCCCACAATGCATATTTCTAGTGGTATTCATTCTTATGATCATTCTTACTCTTTAAAATTCTGTTTTATGCATTTGGGGACATGAAGTTCCTTTTCTCATCATCATGGGACTCATTTTAGTTCCAGATTGCTCTTTTTGGTATATTGGATTTGGTTGATTAACGGTGTCTCCCAATGAATGAGAAACAAGGTAGATATGTTTCTCATTCCTTATTTAGGTGTTCAACAATGCTTATTTCTAGTGCTATTCATTGTTATGACCATTCTTACTCTTTAAAATTCTGTTTTATGCTTTTTGGGACATGAAGTTCCTTTTCTGATCTTCATTGGAATCATTTCAGTGCCTGATTCCTCTTATTGGTGTATTGGATTTGGTTGGTTAACGGTGTCTACCAATGAATGAGAAACAAGATATTTAAGCTTCTCATTCTTCATTTCGGTGTCCCACAATGCATATTTCTAATGGTTTTCATTGTTATGACCATTCTTACTCTTTAATATTCTGTTTTATGAATTTGGGGACATGAAGTTCCTTTTCTGATCTTCATGGACTACTTTTATTTCCAGATTCCACTTTTTAGTATATTGGACTTGGTTGATTAACAGTGTCTCCCAATGAATGAGAAACAAGGTAGTTATGTTTCTCATTCCTCATTTAGGTATCCAACAATGCATATTTCTAGTGGTATTCATTGTTAAGACCATTCTTACTCTTTAAAATTATGTTGTATGCATTTGGGGACATGTAGTTCATTTTCTGATCTTCATTGGACTCATTTCTCTTCCAGATTCCTCTTTTTGGTGTATTGGATTTGGTTGGTTAACGGTGTCTCCCAATAAATGAGAAACAACGTATTTGTGCTTTTAATTCTTCATTTAGGTGTGCCACAATGCATATTTCAACTGGTATTTATTGTTATGACCATTCTTACTTTTTAATATTCTGTTTTATGAATTTGGGAATATGAAGCTACTTTACTGATCTTCATTACACTCATTTTAGTTCCAGATTCCATTTTTTAGGCTATTGGATTTGGTTGATTAACGGTGTCTCCCAATGAATGTGAAATAAGGTATTTGTGCTTTTCATTCCTCATTTAGGTGACCCACAATGCATATTTTTAATGGTATTCATTCTTATGACCATTCTTACTCTTTAAAATTCTGTTTTATGCATTTGGGGACATGCAGTTCATTTTCTGATCTTCATTGGACTCATTTCTGTTGCAGATTCCTCTTTTCGGTGTATTGGATTTGGTTGATCAACGGTGTCTCCCAATAAATGAGAAACAACGAGTTTGTGCTTCTCATTCTTCATTTAGGTGTCCCACAATGCATATTTCTAATGGTATTGATTGTTATGACGATTCTTACTCCTTAAAATTCTGTTTTAAGCATTTGGGGACATGAAGTTCCTTTTCTGATCACTATTGGTCTCATTTTAGTGCCAGATTCCTCTTTTTGATTTGTTGATTTTTGTTGATTAACGGTGTCTCCCAATGAATGGGAAACAAGGTATTTATGCTTCTCGTTCCTCATTTAGAAGTCCCACAAACCATATATCTAGTACTATTCATTGTTATAACCATTCTTACTCCTTAAAATTCTGCTTTAAGAATTTCGGGACAAGAATTTTGTTTTCCGAGAATCATTTAATTCATTTCTGTTCCAGATTCTTTTTTTTGTATATTGGTTTTGGTTGATTAACGGTGTCTCCCAATGAGTGAGAAACAAGGTATTTGTGCTTCTTATTCCTCATTTTGGTGTCCCACAATGCATATTTCTAGTGGTATTCATTCTTATGATCATTCTTACTCTTTAAAATTCTGTTTTATGCATTTGGGGACATGAAGTTCCTTTTCTCATCATCATGGGACTCATTTTAGTTCCAGATTGCTCTTTTTGGTATATTGGATTTGGTTGATTAACGGTGTCTCCCAATGAATGAGAAACAAGGTAGATATGTTTCTCATTCCTTATTTAGGTGTTCAACAATGCTTATTTCTAGTGCTATTCATTGTTATGACCATTCTTACTCTTTAAAATTCTGTTTTATGCTTTTTGGGACATGAAGTTCCTTTTCTGATCTTCATTGGAATCATTTCAGTGCCTGATTCCTCTTATTGGTGTATTGGATTTGGTTGGTTAACGGTGTCTACCAATGAATGAGAAACAAGATATTTAAGCTTCTCATTCTTCATTTCGGTGTCCCACAATGCATATTTCTAATGGTTTTCATTGTTATGACCATTCTTACTCTTTAATATTCTGTTTTATGAATTTGGGGACATGAAGTTCCTTTTCTGATCTTCATGGACTACTTTTATTTCCAGATTCCACTTTTTAGTATATTGGATTTGGTTGATTAACAGTGTCTCCCAATGAATGAGAAACAAGGTAGTTATGTTTCTCATTCCTCATTTAGGTATCCAACAATGCATATTTCTAGTGGTATTCATTGTTAAGACCATTCTTACTCTTTAAAATTATGTTGTATGCATTTGGGGACATGTAGTTCATTTTCTGATCTTCATTGGACTCATTTCTCTTCCAGATTCCTCTTTTTGGTGTATTGGATTTGGTTGGTTAACGGTGTCTCCCAATAAATGAGAAACAACGTATTTGTGCTTTTAATTCTTCATTTAGGTGTGCCACAATGCATATTTCAACTGGTATTTATTGTTATGACCATTCTTACTTTTTAATATTCTGTTTTATGAATTTGGGAATATGAAGCTACTTTACTGATCTTCATTACACTCATTTTAGTTCAAGATTCCACTTTTTAGGCTATTGGATTTGGTTGATTAACGGTGTCTCCCAATGAATGTGAAACAAGGTAGTTATGTTTCTCATTCCTCATTTAGGTGTCCAACAATGCATATTTCTAATGGTATTCATTGTTATGACCATTCTTACTATTTAAAATTCTGTTTTATGCATTTGGAGACATGCAGTTCATTTTCTGATCTTCATTGGACTCATTTCTGTTGCAGATTCCTCTTTTCGGTGTATTGGATTTGGTTGATCAACGGTGTCTCCCAATAAATGAGAAACAACGAGTTTGTGCTTCTCATTCTTCATTTAGGTGTCCCACAATGCATATTTCTAATGGTATTGATTGTTATGACGATTCTTACTCCTTAAAATTCTGTTTTAAGCATTTGGGGACATGAAGTTCCTTTTCTGATCACTATTGGTCTCATTTTAGTGCCAGATTCCTCTTTTTGATTTGTTGATTTTTGTTGATTAACGGTGTCTCCCAATGAATGGGAAACAAGGTATTTATGCTTCTCGTTCCTCATTTAGAAGTCCCACAAACCATATATCTAGTACTATTCATTGTTATAACCATTCTTACTCCTTAAAATTCTGCTTTAAGAATTTCGGGACAAGAATTTTGTTTTCCGAGAATCATTTAATTCATTACTGTTCCAGATTCTTTTTTTTGTATATTGGTTTTGGTTGATTAACGGTGTCTCCCAATGAGTGAGAAACAAGGTATTTGTGCTTCTTATTCCTCATTTTGGTGTCCCACAATGCATATTTCTAGTGGTATTCATTCTTATGATCATTCTTACTCTTTAAAATTCTGTTTTATGCATTTGGGGACATGAAGTTCCTTTTCTCATCATCATGGGACTCATTTTAGTTCCAGATTGCTCTTTTTGGTATATTGGATTTGGTTGATTAACGGTGTCTCCCAATGAATGAGAAACAAGGTAGATATGTTTCTCATTCCTTATTTAGGTGTTCAACAATGCTTATTTCTAGTGCTATTCATTGTTATGACCATTCTTACTCTTTAAAATTCTGTTTTATGCTTTTTGGGACATGAAGTTCCTTTTCTGATCTTCATTGGAATCATTTCAGTGCCTGATTCCTCTTATTGGTGTATTGGATTTGGTTGGTTAACGGTGTCTACCAATGAATGAGAAACAAGATATTTAAGCTTCTCATTCTTCATTTCGGTGTCCCACAATGCATATTTCTAATGGTTTTCATTGTTATGACCATTCTTACTCTTTAATATTCTGTTTTATGAATTTGGGGACATGAAGTTCCTTTTCTGATCTTCATGGACTACTTTTATTTCCAGATTCCACTTTTTAGTATATTGGATTTGGTTGATTAACAGTGTCTCCCAATGAATGAGAAACAAGGTAGTTATGTTTCTCATTCCTCATTTAGGTATCCAACAATGCATATTTCTAGTGGTATTCATTGTTAAGACCATTCTTACTCTTTAAAATTATGTTGTATGCATTTGGGGACATGTAGTTCATTTTCTGATCTTCATTGGACTCATTTCTCTTCCAGATTCCTCTTTTTGGTGTATTGGATTTGGTTGGTTAACGGTGTCTCCCAATAAATGAGAAACAACGTATTTGTGCTTTTAATTCTTCATTTAGGTGTGCCACAATGCATATTTCAACTGGTATTTATTGTTATGACCATTCTTACTTTTTAATATTCTGTTTTATGAATTTGGGAATATGAAGCTACTTTACTGATCTTCATTACACTCATTTTAGTTCCAGATTCCATTTTTTAGGCTATTGGATTTGGTTGATTAACGGTGTCTCCCAATGAATGTGAAATAAGGTATTTGTGCTTTTCATTCCTCATTTAGGTGACCCACAATGCATATTTTTAATGGTATTCATTCTTATGACCATTCTTACTCTTTAAAATTCTGTTTTATGCATTTGGGGACATGCAGTTCATTTTCTGATCTTCATTGGACTCATTTCTGTTGCAGATTCCTCTTTTCGGTGTATTGGATTTGGTTGATCAACGGTGTCTCCCAATAAATGAGAAACAACGAGTTTGTGCTTCTCATTCTTCATTTAGGTGTCCCACAATGCATATTTCTAATGGTATTGATTGTTATGACGATTCTTACTCCTTAAAATTCTGTTTTAAGCATTTGGGGACATGAAGTTCCTTTTCTGATCACTATTGGTCTCATTTTAGTGCCAGATTCCTCTTTTTGATTTGTTGATTTTTGTTGATTAACGGTGTCTCCCAATGAATGGGAAACAAGGTATTTATGCTTCTCGTTCCTCATTTAGAAGTCCCACAAACCATATATCTAGTACTATTCATTGTTATAACCATTCTTACTCCTTAAAATTCTGCTTTAAGAATTTCGGGACAAGAAGTTTGTTTTCCGAGAATCATTTAATTCATTTCTGTTCCAGATTCTTTTTTTTGTATATTGGTTTTGGTTGATTAACGGTGTCTCCCAATGAGTGAGAAACAAGGTATTTGTGCTTCTTATTCCTCATTTTGGTGTCCCACAATGCATATTTCTAGTGGTATTCATTCTTATGATCATTCTTACTCTTTAAAATTCTGTTTTATGCATTTGGGGACATGAAGTTCCTTTTCTCATCATCATGGGACTCATTTTAGTTCCAGATTGCTCTTTTTGGTATATTGGATTTGGTTGATTAACGGTGTCTCCCAATGAATGAGAAACAAGGTAGATATGTTTCTCATTCCTTATTTAGGTGTTCAACAATGCTTATTTCTAGTGCTATTCATTGTTATGACCATTCTTACTCTTTAAAATTCTGTTTTATGCTTTTTGGGACATGAAGTTCCTTTTCTGATCTTCATTGGAATCATTTCAGTGCCTGATTCCTCTTATTGGTGTATTGGATTTGGTTGGTTAACGGTGTCTACCAATGAATGAGAAACAAGATATTTAAGCTTCTCATTCTTCATTTCGGTGTCCCACAATGCATATTTCTAATGGTTTTCATTGTTATGACCATTCTTACTCTTTAATATTCTGTTTTATGAATTTGGGGACATGAAGTTCCTTTTCTGATCTTCATGGACTACTTTTATTTCCAGATTCCACTTTTTAGTATATTGGATTTGGTTGATTAACAGTGTCTCCCAATGAATGAGAAACAAGGTAGTTATGTTTCTCATTCCTCATTTAGGTATCCAACAATGCATATTTCTAGTGGTATTCATTGTTAAGACCATTCTTACTCTTTAAAATTATGTTGTATGCATTTGGGGACATGTAGTTCATTTTCTGATCTTCATTGGACTCATTTCTCTTCCAGATTCCTCTTTTTGGTGTATTGGATTTGGTTGGTTAACGGTGTCTCCCAATAAATGAGAAACAACGTATTTGTGCTTTTAATTCTTCATTTAGGTGTGGCACAATGCATATTTCAACTGGTATTTATTGTTATGACCATTCTTACTTTTTAATATTCTGTTTTATGAATTTGGGAATATGAAGCTACTTTACTGATCTTCATTACACTCATTTTAGTTCAAGATTCCACTTTTTAGGCTATTGGATTTGGTTGATTAACGGTGTCTCCCAATGAATGTGAAACAAGGTAGTTATGTTTCTCATTCCTCATTTAGGTGTCCAACAATGCATATTTCTAATGGTATTCATTGTTATGACCATTCTTACTATTTAAAATTCTGTTTTATGCATTTGGGGACATGCAGTTCATTTTCTGATCTTCATTGGACTCATTTCTGTTGCAGATTCCTCTTTTCGGTGTATTGGATTTGGTTGATCAACGGTGTCTCCCAATAAATGAGAAACAACGAGTTTGTGCTTCTCATTCTTCATTTAGGTGTCCCACAATGCATATTTCTAATGGTATTGATTGTTATGACGATTCTTACTCCTTAAAATTCTGTTTTAAGCATTTGGGGACATGAAGTTCCTTTTCTGATCACTATTGGTCTCATTTTAGTGCCAGATTCCTCTTTTTGATTTGTTGATTTTTGTTGATTAACGGTGTCTCCCAATGAATGGGAAACAAGGTATTTATGCTTCTCGTTCCTCATTTAGAAGTCCCACAAACCATATATCTAGTACTATTCATTGTTATAACCATTCTTACTCCTTAAAATTCTGCTTTAAGAATTTCGGGACAAGAATTTTGTTTTCCGAGAATCATTTAATTCATTTCTGTTCCAGATTCTTTTTTTTGTATATTGGTTTTGGTTGATTAACGGTGTCTCCCAATGAGTGAGAAACAAGGTATTTGTGCTTCTTATTCCTCATTTTGGTGTCCCACAATGCATATTTCTAGTGGTATTCATTCTTATGATCATTCTTACTCTTTAAAATTCTGTTTTATGCATTTGGGGACATGAAGTTCCTTTTCTCATCATCATGGGACTCATTTTAGTTCCAGATTGCTCTTTTTGGTATATTGGATTTGGTTGATTAACGGTGTCTCCCAATGAATGAGAAACAAGGTAGATATGTTTCTCATTCCTTATTTAGGTGTTCAACAATGCTTATTTCTAGTGCTATTCATTGTTATGACCATTCTTACTCTTTAAAATTCTGTTTTATGCTTTTTGGGACATGAAGTTCCTTTTCTGATCTTCATTGGAATCATTTCAGTGCCTGATTCCTCTTATTGGTGTATTGGATTTGGTTGGTTAACGGTGTCTACCAATGAATGAGAAACAAGATATTTAAGCTTCTCATTCTTCATTTCGGTGTCCCACAATGCATATTTCTAATGGTTTTCATTGTTATGACCATTCTTACTCTTTAATATTCTGTTTTATGAATTTGGGGACATGAAGTTCCTTTTCTGATCTTCATGGACTACTTTTATTTCCAGATTCCACTTTTTAGTATATTGGATTTGGTTGATTAACAGTGTCTCCCAATGAATGAGAAACAAGGTAGTTATGTTTCTCATTCCTCATTTAGGTATCCAACAATGCATATTTCTAGTGGTATTCATTGTTAAGACCATTCTTACTCTTTAAAATTATGTTGTATGCATTTGGGGACATGTAGTTCATTTTCTGATCTTCATTGGACTCATTTCTCTTCCAGATTCCTCTTTTTGGTGTATTGGATTTGGTTGGTTAACGGTGTCTCCCAATAAATGAGAAACAACGTATTTGTGCTTTTAATTCTTCATTTAGGTGTGCCACAATGCATATTTCAACTGGTATTTATTGTTATGACCATTCTTACTTTTTAATATTCTGTTTTATGAATTTGGGAATATGAAGCTACTTTACTGATCTTCATTACACTCATTTTAGTTCCAGATTCCACTTTTTAGGCTATTGGATTTGGTTGATTAACGGTGTCTCCCAATGAATGTGAAACAAGGTATTTGTGCTTTTCATTCCTCATTTAGGTGACCCACAATGCATATTTTTAATGGTATTCATTCTTATGACCATTCTTACTCTTTAAAGTTCTGTTGTATGCATTTGGGGACATGAAGTTCCTTTTCTCATCATCATGGGACTCATTTTAGTTCCAAATTGCTCTTTTTGGTATATTGGATTTGGTTGATGAACGGTGTCTCCCAATGAATGAGAAACAAACCCAATGAATGAGAAACAAGGTAGATATGTTTCTCATTCCTTATTTAGGTGTTCAACAATGCATATTTCTAGTAGTATTCATTGTTATGACCATTCTTACTCTTTAAAATTCTGTTTTATGCATTCGGGGACATGAAGTTCAATTTCTGATCTTCGTTGGACTCATTTCAATTCCAGATTCTTCTTTTTGGTATATTGGATTTGGTTGATTAACAGTGTCTCCCAATGAGTCAGAAACAAGGTATTTGTGCTTCTCATTCCTCATTTAGGTGTCCCACAATGCATATTTCTAGTGGTATTCATTCTTATGACCATTCTTACTCTTTAAAATTGTGTTTTACGCATTTGGGGACATGAAGTTCCTTTTCTCATCATCATGGGACTAATTTTAGATCAAGATTCCTTTTTTTGTATTTTGGATTTGGATGATTAACGGTGTCCCCCAATGAATGAGAAACAAAGTAGTTATGTTTGTCATTCCTCATTTTGGTGTCCAACAATGCATATTTCTAGTCGTATTCATTGTTATGACCATTCTTACTCTTTAAAATTCTGTTTTACGCATTTGGGGACATGAAGTTCATTTTCTGATCTTCATTGGAATCATTTCAGTTCCTGATTCCTCTTATTAGTGTATTGGATTTGGTTGGTTAACGGTGTTTCCCAATGAATGAGAAACAATGTACTTATGTTTCTCATTCCTCATTTAGCTGTCCAACAATGCATATTTCTAGTGGTATTTATTGTTATGACCATTCTTACTCTTTAAAATTCTGTTTTATGCATTTGGGGACGTGAAGTTCAATTTCTAATCTTCATTGAACTCATTTCAGTTCCAGATTCTTCTTTTTGGTGTATTGGATTTGGTTGATTAACAGTGTCTCCCAATGAGTGAGAAACAAGGTATTTGTGGTTCTCATTCCTCATTTAGGTGTCCCACTATGCATATTTCTAGTGGTATTCATTCTTATGACCATTCTTACTCTTTAAAATTCTGTTTTATGCATTTGAGAACATGAAGTTCCTTTTCTCATCATCATCGGACTAATTTTAGATCCAGATTCCTTTTTTTGTATTTCGGATTTGGATGATTAACGGTGTCCCCCAATGAATGAGAAACAAGGTAGTTATGTTTCTCATTCCTCATTTAGGTGTCTAACAATGCATATTTGTAGTGGTATTTTTTGTTATGACCATTCTTACTCCATAAAATTCTGTTATATGCATTTAGGGACATGAAGTTCCTTTTCTGATCTTCATTGGAATCATTTCAGTTCCTGATTCCTCTTATTGGTGTATTGGATTTGGTTGGTTAACGGTGTCTCCCAATGAATGAGAAATAAGATATTTAAGCTTCTCATGCTTCATTTAGGTGTCCCGCAATGCATATTTCTAGTGGGTTTAATTGTTATGACCATTCTTACTCTTTAATATTCTGTTTTATGAATTTGGGGACATGATGTTCCTTTTCTGATCTTCATGGACTACTTTTATTTCCAGATTCCACTTTATAGTCTATTGTATTTGGTTGATTAACAGCGTCTCCCAATGAATGAGAAACAAGGTATTTATGTTTCTCATTCCTCATTTAGGTGTCCAACAATGCATATTTTTAGTGGTATTCATTGTTAAGACCATTCTTACTCTTTAAAATTGTGTTTTATGCATTTGGGGACATGTAGTTCATTTTATGATCTTCATTGGACTCATTTTTCTTCCAGATTCCTCTTTTCGGTGAATTGGATTTGGTTGTTTAATGGTGTCTCCCAATAAATGAGAAACAACGTATTTGTGCTTTTAATTCTTCATTTAGGTGTGCCACAATGCATATTTCAACTTGTATTCAATGTTATGACCTTTCTTACTTTTTAATATTCTGTTTTATGAATTTGGGGACATGAAGCTACTTTTCTGATCATCATTAGACTCATTTTAGTTCCAGATTCCACTTTTTAGGGTATTGGATTTGGTTGATTAATGGTGTCTTCCAATGACGGTGAAACAAGGTAGTTATATTTCTCATTCCTCATTTAAGTGTCCAACAATGCATATTTCTAGTGGTATTCATCGTTATGACCATTCTTACTATTTAAAATTCTGTTTTATGCATTTGGGGACATGCAGTTCATTTTATTATCTTCATTGGACTCATTTCTGTTCCAGATTTCTTTTTTTGGTGTATTGGATTTGGTTGGTCAGCGGTGTCTCCCAATAAATGAGAAACAACGTATTTATGCTTCTCATTCTTCATTTAGGAGTCCCACAATGCATATTTCTAGTGGTATTGATTGTTATGACCATTCTTACTCCTTAAAATTCTGTTTTAAGCATTTGGGGACAAGAAGTTCCTTTTCTGATCATTATGGGACTCATTTTAGTGCCAGATTCCTCTTTTTGGTTTATTGATTTTGGTTGATTAACGGTGTCTCCCAATGAAAGGGAAACAAGATATTTGTGCTTCTCATTCCTCATTTAGGAGTTCCACAGACCATATATCTTGTGCTATTCATTGTTATAACCATTCCTACTCCTTAAAATTCTGTTTTAAGAATGTCAGGACAAGAAGTTAGTTTTCCGAGAATGATTTGATTCATTTCAGTTCCAGATTCTTTTTTTTGTATATTGGATTTGGTTGATTAACAGTGTCTCCCAATGAGTGATAAATAAGGTATTTGTGCTTCTCATTCCTTATTTAGGTGTCCCACAATGCATATTTCTAGTGGTATTCATTCTTATGACCATTTTTACTCTTTAAAATTCTGTTTTATGCATTTGGGGACATGAAGTTCCTTTTCTCATCATCATGGGACTAATTTTAGTTCCAGATTCCTTTTTTTTGTATATTGGTTTTGGATGATTAACAGTGTCTCCCAATGAAAGAGAAACAAGGTAGTTATGTTTCTCATTCCTCACATAGGTGTCCAACATTGCATTTTTCTAGTGGTATTCATTGTTATGACTATTCTTACTCTTTAAAATTCTGTTTTATGCTTCGGGGGACATGAAGTTCCTTTTCTGATGTTCATTGGAATCATTTCAATTTCTGATTCCTCTTATTGGTGTATTGGATTTGGTTGGTTAAAGGTGTCTCCCAATGAATGAGAAAAAGATATTTAAGCTTCTCATTCTTCATTTAGGTGTCCCACAATGCATATTTCTAATGGTTTTCATTGTTATGACCATTCTTACTCTTTCTGTTTTATGAATTTGGGAACATGAAGTTCCTTTTCTGATCGACATGGACTCATTTTAGATCCAGATTCCTCTTTTTAGTCTACTGGATTTGGTTGATTAACAGTGTCTCCCAATGAATAAGAAACAATGTATTTATGCTTCTCATTCCTTATTTACGCATCCCACAATGTATATTTCTAATGGTATTCATTGTTATAACCAGTCTTACTCTTTAAAATTATGTTTTATGAATTTGGGGACAAGAAGTTCATTTTCTGATCTTCGTTGGACTCATTTATATTCCAGATTCCTCTTTTTGGTATATTGGATTTGGTTGATTAACGCTGTCTCCCAATGAATGATAAATAAAATATTTATGTTTCTCATTCCTAATTTAGGTGTCCAACAATTCATATTTCTATTTCTAGTGGTATTCATTGTTATGACCATTCTTACTCTTTAAAATTCTGTTTTATGCATTTGGAGACATGAAGTTCATTTTCAGATATTCATTGGACTCATTTCTGTTACAGATTCCTCTTTTCGGTGTATTGGATTTTGTTGGTTAACGGTGTTGATAGACTGGATTTAGAGTTCTATTTTCTACTGCAAGTGCACAGCTTATGATTGTAATACATATATGTTCGATTTCCAGAGGACCAGTGTTACACTTTGTATCTATAAGGTATTGAAAGAAAGCTAAGCAAGCAAGTTGGTTTTGTTGGTTGTAAAACATGTAACGGATTCTGATAGTAATTAAACTTCAGATAAAACAAGCGTTAGACCAAGGTATTTTCGCAGGAAATTCAGAGTAAGGGGTCGAACAACTATTCAGGGGCAACTAAGCGCCAGCCTAGAGCTCAAACATAGAAGTAATATTAATCCACTGTCGGTGGCATCAACAATTTTATCTAACAACCTAAAATCCTAAACTGTCGTTTGGTCCTAGAATCGCAGATAAGCAATATTGCACAGGTTTTATATGCTCACAATTTGCCTTAACATCAATTGTCGTTGGCTAAGGACAAATTACTCACCAAAGTCTCTTCTAGCAACCTATTACACTTTTGATGAATAGATTAACCTAAAATCATGAATTAAGTGATCAGTTCAATTCAGGCATTAAGACTAATAAGTGGTGAAGACAATCTATTCAAATCCCTATTTGTGTTCAACCCATCAACTCATGAATATCATTGAAATCCATGATCTAACAAGAGGATCTACTTAGACATGAAATCGGAAAACACAGCAACAAGCGAAAGAGAATTCATGGAATATATAATAGAAATGACAAAGGTTTAGAATTCTTCTCAAGTGTGGCAGAGATTCTTCTCCAAATCTTACAAGTAGAAAAACTCTCAAAGATTCTTATCAAATGTCTCTCTCTAGCTAGAAAATCGAAAAGTACCAGATCAGATGATGGTCGCGACGGCTTTCCTTCTTTTCTTCCTTCTTTCGCGTCCCAAAACTAGGTAAGTGGAGTTTCCATATCTGCTCAACTCATGAATACCATTCAAATCCCTGATCTAACAAGAGGATCTACTTAGACATGAAATCGGAAAACACAGCAACAAGCGAAAGAGAATTCATGGAATATATAATAGAAATGACAAAGGTTTAGAATTCTTCTCAAGTGTGGCAGAGATTCTTCTCCAAATCTTACAAGTAGAAAAACTCTCAAAGATTCTTATCAAATGTCTCTCTCTAGCTAGAAAATCGAAAAGTACCAGATCAGATGATGGTCGCGACGGCTTTCCTTCTTTTCTTCCTTCTTTCGCGTCCCAAAACTAGGTAAGTGGAGTTTCCATATCTGCTCAACTCATGAATACCATTCAAATCCCTGATCTAACAAGAGGATCTACTTAGACATGAAATCGGAAAACACAGCAACAAGCGAAAGAGAATTCATGGAATATATAATAGAAATGACAAAGGTTTAGAATTCTTCTCAAGTGTGGCAGAGATTCTTCTCCAAATCTTACAAGTAGAAAAACTCTCAAAGATTCTTATCAAAGGTCTCTCTCTAGCTAGAAAATCGAAAAGTACCAGATCAGATGATGGTCGCGACGGCTTTCCTTCTTTTCTTCCTTCTTTCGCGTCCCAAAACTAGGTAAGTGGAGTTTCCATATCGGCTCCGGACAGATGGAGCATGTGCTCCATAGTGGAGCATGTGCTCTAAAAGGGTGATGATCTTCAAATTCGGGCCCTTTTCCTTCATTCCGACTCCTTTTTGCTCCAGAGGCTCCAATCCCTCATGTCTTCGTTTATATCTCTTTAGTGACCTGAAACGACTTGATAAAGACTAAAAAGACTCGATAAAACCTGCAAAACAAAGGTTCGAATGAAGCAAAATCGCCTCATATCAACTCCCCCGGACTTAGACCTTTATTTGTCCTCAAACAAACTCAAGTTTAAACCGCGGAAGAGAGGTTTGAAAACGTGGGAACTCTCAAAATCTCAGCGACCATGATTCAATCACAATCTGCAGGCCACATACTTTAGAACAAGTGTAACACATTCTCACCAAAACCAACCAACATCTTCTCAAACCCTATTCCATACTTGCATTCACAAACACACAAAGTTCACCATCCAGACAATGAACTCTCTACATTCAATTAAAGGGTGGTGTGAACTTCTCATTATGGGCACTACCTAGGAGAGACAATGTTAGGGGTTAAAGAAGTTAATTTAGTGGTGGAGTTTCAGAGAGTTTAAAGGGTTACCGGAGCGTACAGAGACTGCAGCATATTGGACAAAATAGCAAGAGAGAATGGACTCATTGAGGTTCCACAACCTCTAATCACTCTTCTTCTCTTGAAAACTCTAACTCCTCAAATCTCGGTTCTTTCTTCCTTGTAGTTGACCGGTGCCAAGGGACACATCTTTGAGTTACTAACTCTTCTCTCCTTATCATTTTGCTCATATTTTTTTTTTAGGAGGGTTCTTACATGATGTGTATCCCTTGAGCATGAAAATGAGAGCGGGTGCTACATTCCGGAGCAGGTGCTCCAAAAACGTTTCTTAACTTCTAATGGCTTAGCGCATATACACCGGATCAGACACTGCGGGTTGGGGTGTGCGCTCTTATATGGAGCAGGTGCTCCTGGCAATCCCTCTCATCTTCTGGCGATTTCTTCAACAAGAGTGAGTTAGAGGTTGTGTCAACCCTTTTCTCTCCGACCTTTTTGCACATATCTGCACATATGGGAAATGAAATACAAGAGTGCAAGTGGTCTAAAAGGAGGTTAAGCTAGAGGTGGGTACTAGCTAATGATGAGCTAGCTATTCAGGATCAGCAAGAATGGTGAAAGGTGAAAGAAGTCCTGAATATAAACTTGTTCCCCTAGATTAATGCCCATAACAAGAAGATTTTAAGTTCAAATTATGTCCGGATAAAGTAGAGTTTAAAGTCATTCCGATGAAACCTTAGTGCAGTGGGATGTTCTGGAAAGAGAGTGATTCCGAGTATGGTGGTCCAGCTTGTCCGAGTACTCAAAGCTCCGCAGGAATGGTCACTAGAGAGATGGTTAAAATCACATGAATGGTGCAATTTCATCATAGATTAAGGTCCTAATTCCCAAACAAGTTCTTGACTCGATAAAACAGACTGACTCAAAAACAAAAACTGACTTAAAATCCAAACAAAAACTAAAAAATAAAGGGAAATCAGTAGCAATAAGACTCCTTCCCCCACACTTACTTCACACCGTCCCCAGTGGGAAAGTAAATACGAAGTCGGGATAAAAAGGAAATACAAATGCAAATGGAATACTACAATGGTGATAGAGGGGTGTTACTGGTGATCAGCAGGTGGTGTCATCGGGACTCTCGCTCCTGTCTCGGCCCTGGCGCTTCCTACCACGAGAAGGTCCCGGCGTCTGCTCTGTGCGGACGTCTCTCGCCGCCGTGGTGTGACAGCAACCACGGGATAAGGTCTGCATGATGCGCTGTAGGAGACTGTTGTTCTTCCGCTGGGAAGCGATCATCCACTGCCTGTACTCAGCCATATCTGGCTCATCAGAGATAAGGGGGAGGTCGAACTCACCTTGAGCAGTGGTAGTGTGGTAGGGGAGCGTCAGTATGTGTGGGGCGGTGCGTGGCGTCTCCTCGTCCTCCAGGTGAGACGGTGCTGCTCTGGAAGAGCTGGCGGGAGTAGTAGAAGGAGCA